>MU773845.1:24222-61411 GCA_026770625.1 Nicotiana glauca
TATTTGCTCACTTATCTTTGCACGAAAACTCTTTGTGTTTCCGAGCAAAGAGGGGAAGCTGTGAGCACGTGATTTTTGCCCTATATATGAGTTATTCCCATAAAATTCAAACAAAAAGATTTTTCTTTATTTTTATGAATTTTGTGTATGGCATTTGTACATGATTAGATCAAAATAAAATACAAAATACAGAAAATAGAAAAGAAAACTAAAATATAACTAAAATACAAAATCAGAAAAAAAATATATAAAAATACAAGAGTAAAAATAAAGAATTAAAAATCAAGAAAGCAAAAACAAAGGAAAATAGGTTGGCCCAAGGTTAGAAACCGCCCAAGCCCAAATCCTCCCCATTACCCGGTCCAGACCCCCCTACTCTTAAACGACTTCGTTTTAGGATTAAAGGTGAATTAAATCTGAGCCATTCTTTCCTTCTAATCCAACGGCTCGTATTTCTTCATGGTTATTTAAAATTATCTAAAAAATAACCCTAAGAGACAGATTCTCCTTTCCTCATACCCCAGTATCCAACCTCATCTTCATCGCCGCCTTTGTCACCGGAAATCGCCACCCCTGGCGGCGATCGTCCAATCACGCCCAAAATTTTACCACAACATCGCCTCTTCCCCTTCATTACGAATCTCTGAGCATTTTCTTTCAAAATCCACCATAACTCTCCAAATCCATAAAACCCTAGGCGCTGCCACCACCGCCTACGGCGGCGCCACCACCTAAAACGCCACCTTAGAATGCCACTAAACTCATACCCCCGTACTTTCTTGACGACCCTGTTACGAATCCACCTTCATATCTTCTGGAGTCTCACCGAAGGCTTTTCAGTAGTTGTCTCCGCCGACGAATGGTCAATATTTAATTGTGTATTTGGTTCGTTGGTTCAAATCCGATCAGTTAGCTATTTCTTTTCTTCTTTCAACTCTGTGTGTTTTGATTTTTTTTATCTTGTTTATTTTCTTCTTTTCACTGTGTGCATTAGTTTGATTACTTCGTTCTCTTTTTCTCTATTTTTCTATTACCTTTATTAGCTTCAAAACAATACAAATAGAGTCAAAATTAGGGCATTAGGATTTTTATCTCTCAGTTTTCCTTTATTACTGCTATTTGTTTCATGAGTTTTAGGATGTTGTAGTATAGAATTAGGTTTATTTTTCTTAGGACTGTTTGGATTGTTTTTGCTCTTCTGATTTCTGACTTTGCCTTTTAATCTGTTTGTTTTAGTTAAATCAGTAAAATCTATTTTTACACTTAGGGTTTTGATTGGATTTTTGTTCGATTGATTTGGTTAATTCATGCTTTACTCTGTCAAAATTCGTTTGATTAATTTTGATAATTACTTTTGATTAATTTTCGTCTGTTTGAAGCCTGTTTTGTAATAATCAGTATTAATTTTTGTTTCAATATGTTTCACTAATTTTAGTCTTAGTTTTAGTGTTCTAATAATTTCTTTGCTAATTGAGAATTGGTTATAGCTGATTTCAAAATAGTTAATAGTTGAGGGTAGAAAACTAGACAATCCAGGGTTGGGATTCAATTAAGGTACGATTGGTAATTCTAAGTGTAAAGTGGGGGTACTTCTGGGATATCATAATGTCTGGTAGTAATATTAAGGAACTTAAGGGATAATTTGGGCATAGGAAAATAGCATGTTTATTAAAAAACAGTAAATATTAAAAGAAAGTGAGGGTAGAATAGGAATTCCAAAGGAAAAGGAACATGGTAGAAGCAACTAGAATATTCTAGAATGGGTTTTAATGTAAGTTTTAATAAAATAAGTGTAGTAACTTGTTTAACAATTCAGAAAAAAGGGGACTAATCTGAAAATACTGAAAATTAAATCTCCCTCCATTTTCAATTCTATAAATAAGGCAGTTTCTGCCATAACTCATAATTTTTGAACCCTAGAAAATTCCCAAAAATACCTGCTAGGTTCCAGATCTGGAATTAACATTTCCAGATCATATTCTTTTCTTATACAACCAGAATTCCTGTCATAAGCCTAAAAAAAAAAAAGCAATAAGAAACCAAAGAGAAGTACTGTCACCTGAGAATTCCCAGTTAATTTTGATTTCTAGCTATTAAATCTCATTGTTCTAGTAGCTGAAGGTTTTCTGAAGTATCTGGATTGGTTTCCAATCTGTTTTGGGGTCATTCAAGTGAATTTTGAGTTAGATTGATAGTTCTATTTGATCCTGGAACATTTTTACAAATTCAAATCATTTCTGGGTTGAAAAAATATGGTATAATTGGGGCTGTTGAGTTCAAATTGTGGTTGCTGCCTACTGTCCTGTTGCTGATCTCACATTCCTTTGTTGATTTAATTCTCAGATTAGAATCTCATTGATCTCTTGTGATTTCCAGGTGCATTTCTGAAGCTGATCTGATGTAACTACATGTTTTGAACCGTGTAAACAAAAAGTACAGTTGAATTTTGGCTAGTAGTGTGTTATTCTGTTATGTTTGAACAACTTTTAACTGTGTTGTGTAGTTGGATATGGTAGTAATACTTTAATTTGCTTGAAATTGGTTGTGACTGCACTTTGTAATAATAGGACTGTTTTAGTATTATAACAGGACAGTATGTGTAGTTTGTTAACAATACGTCTGAAGGTTTTATAGTAATGTGATCATATCAGGTTACTTTTATCAGTGATTAATACATTCTAATTTGAATTTTGAATCAGTAACAACATTTCAAATTCCAGTTAAAAATGATAACCTCCACAACCGGTTTGATAATTGCTAAAAAATAGATATAGTTTGAATTTTGGAATCAATATCATGTATACATGAGCGGAACAATCTGAGATAATTATCACCACTATTCAAGTTGAAGCCTAATTTAGTATTAAGATTTGGACTCAATAGCCTGCTCGTTCGAATTGCAAGCATAATGTTGAGGTTCAAAGTGCATATGCACTTGGACTCTAAACAGGACGTTGAATTTGATCTTTATAACATAGATGAAGAATGACTCACTCTCATTGGGCTTGTCTTGGAACCCAACATTTCTGTCATAACAAAAACTATCATTTAATATCACAGTTAAGCAGTTAGATGTTTTAGAAATGGACAAAATAAAAATTGTAGTCATCTTTAGGATTGGCCTTTAATAAAAGTTGAGATGAGCCTCACCACGTCAAATATACAATTGCGAGGTCCTTAAATAAATTGCTATATAAATTTAGGCTTGAAAGGACCGTTTAGCGAATTTCACGGTCTTTCCCAAAGTTAACAAATACGTAGGTGCTTTAGGTGCGACTTGTAATAATATTACTTTCCTAATACGGGTGCACATTTATGTGACTCAAATCCAGATCTCAATGAAGTCGAAATGTGTTAAAAGCCACGGGCGTACTGGTACGGCGTGGTTTGGGATACATTTTCACGATGTTGCAATTCTTGTAAAATTCAATAATAAAAGCGGATTATTAATAAAAACACATAAAATGGAACATATATAAAAATTAGATAAAAACAAGTAAAACAGTTGAGCGACCGTGCTAGAACCACAGAATCCGAGAATGCCTAACACCTTCTCCCGGGTTAACAGAATTCCTTATCCGGATTTCTGGTTCGCGGACTATTAACTGAGTCAAAACTTTCCTCGGTTCGGGATTCAATCGGTGACTTGGGACACCATTAATATCCCAAGTGACGACTCTAAAATTAAATAAATAAATCTCGTTCCGACTGTCCTTAAATTGGAAAAACTCCTTCCTCTTATTATATCCCTTCCCAGGGTGTAGTAATAGGTTCCGGTAAAAAAGGAGGTGTGACATCGACCCTTGTAAAAAACTCTTAATCGGGCCATATGGCCCTTGAAAAAAGACTTTGATGAATATATAAACCTTTTCCTTTCCATGGCTTATGAATTTATTGTCCTTTTGTTAATTTTTGTAAGGGTCAAAGTGCATTATCATAAAATTATAAAGTTGTATTCGAAGATCCAAGGTTTGAGATGGTAAATACCGATAAAAAGTACCGCCCTCGACTGTTTATGATCGATGGACCTCGGATGATTACCTGAACTAGAGTTGAGGTTGCCCTTAATGATCGAGTTAGGACATGCTCAAAGTTAAAATAAGGTAGCCCTTAGGCTTTATATGTAGATACAAAATGAGATGATTTTTTCGAACCTGAATCAAAGTAGCCTTATGCTTTGCGATCGAGCTAGGATGATCTCTCGAACTTGAAGTAAAAGTAGCCGTTAGACCTTTGTATTTTCGCTTTCTTTTGTATCTTTTTCGAGTATCTTTTTCGAGGCTGTTTTGGCCGTTGTAAATTTTGTATTCGGCTGATTTGTGTTACACCCCATGTTTTTATATGTGAAAGTACGGTATAAGTAAATTGATGTAAGTCCAAAAATGAGATATTATATTCCATATTTTCGTATGTTAAAGCTTCGTCGTAAGTTAATCGACGTAAGTTTGGGAATGAGAATTATTTTGGGATTATAAGAATCATGCTATTTCAAAAAAGTGATAAGAAAATTCGTGAAGGTGAGAGGGTAAGTGAATCGAAGAAAATGAGTCTCATCGAAGTTTGACAATTTGGGATAAAATACGGCCCGAGCTATAATACCCGATATTTATGGACTAGTACCATACAAGGTACCACATGACCATAATAGTGAGGTGTATAATATGCGTTAAAAGTGAATAATATTTTGAGTAATTTAAGATAGTTCTTAATTATGTGGATAATTGATTAATTATTAGATTAGTGGGGAATTACCAAGTTAATTAAGAAAATTGGTAATTAACAATGATTTGGATAATACTTAAGCATGATGTGGCAGCCATATTAAGCCCAAATGGTGACTACTCAGTTATATACCATGTGGCATGTGTAGAGGAATTGGTGACCTACAAGGATTGTTATGTATAACTGAGAGGGAAATTACATAAATTTGCCAAAAAGCTTACGGATGAAGCTTGGCATTCAAAGAATCTCTAGGACTTCTAATTGATCACAAAGAAACGTGAGTTTATTTGAGCAAAGTGACGGATTTTGGAAAAAATTTTCATACAAAGTTACACTACATAATAGTAATGGGATTTGCAATTCTAAGAGAGCATGGTATAATCTTTCTCAAGACCATCGTACGTATTTTCTCCTACTTCGATACGTCATTACGTGTTGTCAAAATTGATATGTATTGGAAGGATTGTCAAGAGAATCGACTTAGGTATGTTAAGGCTATCCCTTCTTTCTTTTAGCATGATCTATACGACAAAAACGAAACGAGTAAACCCATGCATGATATGACATTTATACGCATATGCATAACATTATAAAAATAAAATAATTCACAGAGCTATACAAACGTACATGCCAAGTCTTTTACTCCATGTTTCTCTCGTGTCTACTATTTACTGATTTTCATTTCTTACATACTCAGTACATTATTTGTACTGACATCCCTTTTTTCCTGGGGACGCTGCGTTTGATGCCCGTAGGTCCCATTAGATAGGTCGAGATCCCTCCAAGTAGGCTATCAGCTCAGCGGAAGATGTTGGTATGCTCCATTTACTTCGGAGTTGCTTATTTCGTTAGTATGATTTAGATATGTATTGTTTGGTATGGCGGGACCCTTTATGAAAATTATATATTCATAGAGGCTTGTAGATAGATGTCATGTACGTAAAAGATTGTATGGCCTTGTCGGCCTATGTTTAGTGTACGAGTGGTCATTTTGGCCTTATAGGCCTGTATGTCTTATGTATAAGTTGGTATCACATGTTATATTTTATTTATCTCATGGCAGCCTTCTGGCTCAGTTATCTATAATAGTATGAAATGAAAAAATACGTTATGTTGGCACTCGATTGAATAAGGTACCGGGAGCCCACCGCAGCCACCGGTTTGGGGTCGTAACAAAAGTGGTATCAGAGTTGTTCTACCCTAGGGAGTGTATAAGAGGTTTCTAGTAAAGTCTTGCTTATGGATGTGTCATGCACTACACTTATAAGCAGGAGGCTACAGGGAATTTAGGACAGTCACTCTTTCTTCTTACTATAGATTGTGTAGTAGAGCTCAGTCATAGAATTTCAAATTCCTAAATTCTATTATATTCGTAATATAATGGTACCCATTGTCACACCTCCTTTTTCTACCCCGAAAGGGATTTATGGGAGCTTTTCCAATTAAAGTGATAATAACTGAAATAGGATTATTTATTCAAATTCAGAGTCGCCACTTGAGATAGTTTATGGTGTCCCAAGTTACCAGTTTAAAATCCCAAATCGAGAAAGTTTGATTCTATTTTACGGTCTGCGAATGCAGAAATCTGATTAAGGAATTCTGTTAACCTGGGAGAAAGTGTTAGTCATTCCCGAATTTTGTGATTTTAGAGCGGTCGCTCAACAATTATTATTGGCTTAATTATCTGTTAAGTTACATATTTTAAACCTATTGTGCATTTTTTGCTTTTGACCGTTTTTAATTATTTATGAAATTATTCTAGAACAAGTTATGATTGTCATACACCTATTTTTTTGGCACACATGGCAACATCATGTCACGGGAACCGTACCCACAATTTACAACGTGTTTAAATTATTAGCATTATTAGTTGTTGTGACCAGGTCACATAAATGCAGCCCTGGATTTGGAAATTATTTATCCCAACTATTCCATAGGAACCGTACCCGTAGCTATGATAATTTTATTATAAACGTGCCTAAAGTAAACTACGAATATTCAAAGTGTTTTCTACACTAGTTATGAATGTTCCAAGTCTTTTCCATACTTGATTTGGTATTAATGTTAGGGCCCTAGATTACGGAATTCATTTGTGAATGATATGCCTCAATTTATTTCAAAAGATTTGTACTCAACTAAAGCGAATTATGGATGTTCATATTTAAAACTAATTTGAAATTAAGTATCACAACTACGCCACGGGAACCGTACTCATATTTTGTGATGGTTTAATTATGTGCCTAAAGCAAACTACGATATTTATGAATATTAACAGCCTAAGCAGGCTCCTAACGAATATAGGCAAGTAACAAAGAAAATAGACAATTAAAAGCTCAATTTCACAAACTTTAGCACCCGAGCCCCTTTAATCTAATTTGACGTAGTTCAGCCGATGAATAGCAACCCAATTTCTATACTGTGATAAAATCATGTTAAGCTATAACCAATTTGAGTAACATATGAGTAGATAACTAAGTGAACAAATTCAAAATCACAGAGAAAACTGCACAAACAATGGAACCATATCACCAAGCAAACAATTAACATTAAGCTAGAATAAAATGAGTAGAGGATAGGAGAATTGAACCTCAGTTAGAGCAAGAACCCTTCTGATGTTAATTAGATCTAAACCGAACGTACTCCTCGAACTCGAACAGAAACTGAACTGCTTTTCAATATATTTGAATCTCTGAGGATTACAACTTAACGAGAATTCCGACGATTGAACTCGATCAAAAAACTAAATACGACAACAGAAACTTCGGCAGAAACCACAAACGGCAACCTCGAGCGACAACTCTAATGATCAAACACCCATTCACCTCCACTCCATTCAGAAACCAAAACTAAAAGAGACAACCTAGATTTCATTTTGCATCTCGAGTTTAATTTTCTTCAATTCTTTTTTGGTCCAGATTTTCTTTTTGTTTTTGAACAGATTCTTTTTTTTTTCCTTATGAGAGATTCGTAACATATTATACCAAAAATGTTAATCTTAGCCTTGGATCTAATATAGGAAATGGCTGCTTTATCTAAGTTTGTAAACGTCCAAAAAATGCGAGATGAAGCAATAAAATTTCTTGCTCGTTTCCGTTCTACTTTGTTCTTGTTCGTTCTCCTGTTACTCTTAAGCTTTCATGTATTATTTTTTCAGGTAATGCTGGCAGCGATGGTGGGCTGCTGATGTTTTGATGTTTGAGGTTACTAGTTTTAGGGGGGTAAAGCAGAAGGGTTCGTTGGTTGGTGTCAGCTAGAGTGGCGCTATGGAGGAATTTCGATAGGTTGAAGGAGGCGAGGGTGGTGGAAGAGAGATACTATTGTTGGTAGCGTCGCCACTCACCGGTGATCAGTTCCGGAGAGGTAGCAACTGTTAGTGTTGGCTGGTCGGCGATGGCTAGGAGCTAGAGTTGAGTTGGGTGAGCAGCTGCGTCTATTTTTGTTGTGTAGGCGAAAGAGAAAGGTTTGTTGTTCTAAGGTCTAGGATTTTTTAGGGTTATATGGTGTGAAGAAGAAAAAGACCTAGTGTTTACCATGAAAATAGTAATAATAATTAACTTTGTTGATGGGACTCTAAAAATACGTGATCTATTTTTATGCTAGTTGTTAAGCAGTTGATGCTAGATGTGTGAGACTTAAAAACAAAATAAAAGCTAAAGATAGAGTTATAATCAAACAGAAATTCTAGTCAATTGGGGCCTTGGGCTGGTCGATACATGGCCTCGAGGTCGATTCCAGGGCTCGGGCTCGAGCTATCAAGGATAATCGGGGTAGGACTAACAGTTATAAGATAATCAAAGAAGGCTCTTTATGACCAATGATCAGCAATAAATAAAGAATAAATATGAAGGTAATAAACAAATCTTGAGAGAGGGGACTCGGCCGCGGTCTCAAAGCCTCGGGCTTCGAGACAATCTTCTGAAGTACCTCGATGACGAGAAATTGGACCTTTCGATTTTGCTGTATACAGATAGTCTTCGTGTTTCCTAGAATGAAGTAATAGAAAATAATTTTGAGCCTCCGTTCCGAGGACATCATCGCCATGACGTCAGCCTATCAGAGCATTAAATATCATGAACCAAAAAATTGCACAAGTGTCGCCGCCAAAATGTGACTAACGAGAAGCCGACGAAATACTATTGGCTCATCCCTTTCGCTGCCCATACGGTTCCTATAAATATGCCAAACATTTGATAATCCTTACTTTCCCAATATCTTCCAATTCACGAATCCAGACCCATCTCCTTTTGCATTCTTTCTTCTTTACTTTCTTAGAAAAAACTTTTTACCATCGCAATGGCCAGACCCTCCAAAATGGTTCCTTGGTGGCATCTCGAACGTCTAAGGGGAAACCAAAAGTGGTACCCACTTTAGGACAATGTACTCCCCTTGATCTTGACATGTCAAAAGATTATACCATCGATAAAACCCTCTTTTACACCGGGCCAATATGAACATGTGTCTCGGTACACTAGTGTCGTGACCGATGCAGGGATGGTAAAAAGGGACTGCCGATGGAGGAAGGTAGTGGAGGTGGAGATTCCCAGCCTTGATGAGAACATAACAGATTACAAAACTAGTTTCCTCCACGTATATACTTATCCCTTTACTTTGGGTCCGGCCAATCCTTCTGGATCCCCTTCCCCGGAGATAGATCCGATCATCCTTGACTTTTGCGATAAGTATCAGGTGACACTCGGTCAAATCTATCCCTCTTTTTGGAAGATGATGCTCCGACATTTCACCGATAAGTTTGGGGACGAGACCTTTACCCTCAATCATTTGATCAGGATATACAACCTCCGATTCTATTAAGGTTTGATTAGGCTTCATCATTGATCCCAAAAATCATTTTTCTCGAGCACCGACGAGGAGAAAGATTGGGGATGGATGAGTAGGTTCGTCCGGGTTAAAACCTCGGACATTATTCCATCTGGGAGGATTCCTTTCCAGGAGAGGTGGAACATGCAACGTAAGCATTTATTCCTTCAGAGATGTTTTATGATCTTCTTTCCTTTCTTCCAAAAAAGATGACCTCTTTTTGGTTTTTACAGTTGTCGCTTGGTATCCTGAAGCGGTCTCGGATCTACCGAAGTAGATTGAGCGGTTGGATAACAAGTTCTCATATCTTGCCTGATCTTGGACCGACCTGGCTAAGACGCAGTGGGTGGCCAAGAACCATGGTAAAGTTTCCCTTGCCACCTACGTCTTAACCATATGTTTTTTCCTGTACCTTCTTGTGCTGATAAGTTACGGCCGCTATGCTCGTGCAGGCCTTGGCGAGAATGTGCTGATGAGATCATTTGCTGGTGGCACAATAGAGGTTTTGGAGCCTGCCAAGGGTAATAAAAGGAAGGGCAAGGAGGCTGCCGACCCCTCTGTGACGAAGAAACCTAAGCCAAACAGGCCTCGAACTGCCATTGGGACCTTATCTTCTGCTTCTGAGGAAAGCCTCAGTACTGGGGTTGAAAGTGATGGCGAAAGTGAGTGTCGTTTGAAGTGGAGATTAGGGTCAGGCGCGAGAGTCTCGCAGGTGCCTCAACTGGAAGCCGCTGAATCAAGGACGACTGACTCAAGTCGATCCCATACGACGAAGATCCTTGAGGAGAGTGTTAATGTGGTGTCGGATCCCGTGGCCAAATGTGGCGTATTTTCTGCCAGGGGAACCGTTACTGCCGATCCTAAGGAATCTAGGTTCGGAGCTTTTCGAGGGCAGGAGCTACCCATTGGGGACATCGATGACCTGGGCGATCTCAGTTCAGGTCTTCAGTTCTTGTTAGGGGAGCTAAGGGATGCTCAAAAGATGAACCTTGCTGCAGAGGGGAGTCCCTTCAGGGGGGGTGGTGTGCTTGGTAACATTCTAGATGATGTAAGCGACATCGTCGGTATCAATGTTCCTGGTGCCGTCAAGGTGGCGGAGAAGTTCCTTTAGCAGGTGATAGGTGTTTTACATGTATTCCTTTTAGTCTCGAGTATCGCTCTTCATCCTTGTAACTCTTTCGTTGTGCCACAGTGTAAGGAGATGTATGATTAGGCCCTCTCTAGGATTCATGCGGAGCTTTCATGCAGTAAGAAGGAGCTCGAGAGGTTTGCCTCGGGACTACGAGGGTTAGAGGCCTACGCTTCCTGAAAGGAGAAAGAGTTAGGCAAGCCTTGGGCTACTTTGGAGGGAGCACTCCGGGAGAAGGCTGGTATTGCCGAGCAGGTACTTTTTCTTGCACGAACCCGACCTTTGCTCCTATAGTTTCGAAGCAGATAGTCTTATCTTTTTTTTTGCAGGTCAAGCAAAATGACTCGCAGATTGGGTGACTGAACATGGAGATCCTTGGGCTGTGAAAACAAAACGAGGTAGTGATCTCGGAGTTGGCATCAGCCTATAGTCTTCTCAAAGATTCTCGAAAGGAGGTTCCTGCGCTGGTTGTGGCCAAGTCTGAGATTGAAGGAAAGGTTGCTACTTATCTGAAGAACGTAGCCACGACGAATCAAATGGTCCGTGACATATCGATAAAGTCCGAGCAAAAACTAGCTCGGACAATCGAACATGCTAGGGCGGAGGCGAGGAGAGAAATCTTGGAGGAGGTCGAGGCCGGAGGCATCAATCATTCAGTAGAAATCGAGGAGGCCCGAGAGTTGGAGAGGGAGTTGGTGCTCTTGATCGCCCCAGAGGAGGATGCTGGAGATGGTACTGAAGATTGTGGCAATGAAGAGTAGTCTTAGTGTCGCTTTGCTTTCTTTTTCTTTTTGTTCTTTCCATTTACGTAATCCCGGGGGAATGAGTTTTGTAAAGATGCCCCTTGTATATATACCTTTGGCAATACAAAGGGGTATTTTTTTCCGAACTTTCCTAATCTTTATATTTTGTCGCTCTTGCGGAGCCATCCTTTGAATTTTAACTTGGCTCTTTGGGGCTCGCACTTGGAGCGATTGAGATCCCAAGATCTGGTTCTGCTTTGAAGCTAGGTAGACAGCTTTTTTGGGGCCGGTGCATGCGGTTAGAGAGAAAACCTCGAGGTCTCAATACCTCTCGAATCTCATAGGATAGCGGTGTTCGTGCTATCCGATAAAGGGAGCCCGGTGTGGACTTGCCATTGCATTTTCCAAGAAAAAGGTGACGTTAACATGGCCAGAGTTAATTGGCCTTCTAGGTAGGCAAGCAGCTGCCGCTCTGCCCTATATAATTGTTTATTTGCTTCTCAAATGGAGATTCTGTCGCTTTGGGTAACCATTTCTACCATAGAACTTGGTGCTTTGTGTCAGTTCTTCAGTCGTTTTGACTAAAAAACTTTGCCCAAATCTATTCCCGCCTCTGCTTATTCTATCACAGCCATGGTTGCTGCATCAACACCCGCTTTCCAAGAAGGGGGAGTTCTGCCCCTGCTCCGTGTACGGTCAGTGGTACGCCACCGTCACTCGTTGAGTGTGCCTCAAGGTGCTTTGCCTCGGGGAAGGACTTAACGTTGGAGAGACCTTCTAACATTCAAGGACATCGGGAGCATATGTTGAGGTTGTATACAGCGAAATCGGAGGATCCAATCTCTCATCATTAAGGCATTTCAGAAGACTATCTCGAAGCTTCAAGGATGCAATGCTATGACTGATTTCCCTCCCTCGAGGCTCGATGACACTCGGCCTAGAGGCAATATTTACCGTGGCTGGGGTGAAAATAGGGAGTTTCCAATACCCGCGGCTAAGTCTGATGAAGCCTAGCCGGCCTACTCTGAACCCGTATTAGGGTGTCATGTCTAGTTGTCCATCTCCATATCTTTATAATTAATATATTTTGTATTGTGTAGGGACTCCCCTTCTATATAAAGAGGATCCTTGTCATTTTGTAACCAATGGTTGCTCCAACTACTCCACACAAAATATAGAAGAACATTCTCTTTTCTCTCTAAGATACTATCTTTTCTCTCTAACATACTATCTCGATATTGTTACTCTCATTTATTATCTTCATAACTTGTTATTCATTTATTGCTTATCGTTGGCCATAAAAAGCCTCCCTCAATTATTTCATAACTATTAGCCCTACCCCGATTACCCACGATAGATCGAGCCGGAACCTTGGAATCGACCTCGAGGCCCCAAATCGACAAGCTCGAGGCCCCGAATAGCTAACCTATCGGTTTGATTATAGCTTTCCCCTTAACTCTATTTTGTCCCGAAATCTCACACACCTAGCATCAACTACTTAACAACTAGCATAAAAATAGATCACGTATTTTTAGAATTCAATAAAAAATTTAATTATTATTACCATTTTCACAATAAATAGTTTGGCGGCCACCGTGGGGCTAAAAATAATAGTGATTATTTTCTTGCTGGTTTCATTGCACAACGCAAGTTATATTTCACACTATTTCTTGTCCAAGATCTTCGATTTCAGGTCAAAATGTCTAGCTCATAAACAAAGTTGAAAATGACAACCTTGAAGAATGAGAAATTGCAATGATTTGAATGATCCTGGAGAAGCGAGACGAAGGAACATTTTTAGTTATCATGAAGGCTTATTTCACAGGTTACGTCATCAGTATGATGTCATCGCAAGAAGCCCGAAAAGTTGGGAATCAAAATTATTTCCTATCGCTTTGTTCTAGGAAACACGGAGACTATCTGTATACGGCAAAATTGGAGGGTCCAATTTCACGTCATTAAGGCATTTCGGAAGACTATCTCGAAGCCTCAAAGATGCAAACTTGTGACCGACTTCCCTCCCTCGAGGATCGACGACACCCATATTAGAGGCAATATTGACCGTGACTAAGGTAAAAATGGGGTGTTCCCAAGAACCATGGTTAAGTCTGACAAAGCCTAGCCGGCCTACTATGAACCCGAATCAAGGTGTCATGTCTAGTTGTCCCATCTCCATATCTTTACAATTAATATATTTTGTACTATGTAGGGATTCTTCTTCTATATAAAGGGGATCCTTGTCCTTTTGTAACTAACGGTTGCTCTAACTACTCTACACGAAATACAGAAGCACATTTTTTTTCTCTCTAAGATACTATCTTTTCTATCTAACATACTATCTCGATATTGTTGCTGTCATTTATTATCTTCATAACTTGTTCTTCATTTATTGCTTATCGTTGGCCATAAAAAGCCTCCCTCAATTATTTCATAACTGTTAGCCCTACCCCACCCACGATATCTCGAGCTCGAGCCCGAGCCCTAGAATCGACCTCGAGGCCCTAAATAGCTAACCTATCGGTTTGATTATAACTTTCTCCTTAACTCTATTTTGTCTCTAAATCTGACATATTTAATATCAACTGCTTAACAACTAGCATACAAGTAGATCATATATTTTTAGAGTCCCATCAACAAATTTAATTGTTATTATCATTTTCACGGTAAATAGAGGTTTATCTCAACAGTAAGGGAGGAACATCTTGAAACGATCAAAAAAGACTATGGATGGGGAGAAGGTATGGTTATACAACTTCTTCCAAGGAGAGCATCATGAGCCATGTCGAGGGGTTTTTTAGCGTGTATACGCATGCTTTTACGTTAGGTCCCCTAGACCGATTTGTTCTTGATTTCTATCAGAGATATTGGGTTACCCTAGCATAGGCTCACCCATCCCTTTGGAAGATAGTGCAGACGATAATATAATTTGCAAATAAGGCAGGGCTTGAATTTACCCTTAGCCATCTTGTCAGGCTATATCGGTAGTTGTGATATCGGGGTTTGATTAATCTATAACATCGATCCACTCGATCTCCCACCATTAACGGCGAGGAGGATGAGGACCAGGGATGGATGAGCCAGTTCGTTTGAGCTCGAATGGTCAATATCATTCCAGGAGAGTTTTTGCCCTTTCCTGAGAAGTAGAATTTCAGACGTAAGTGTCGTACCTGTATTTTTATCACTTTGACTGGAGGCAGGCTCCATACTAACCTTTTTCCTATCTCATTTTTTTGTAGTGACTCCTTGGTTGCCGAACGAGGTCCCTGATTTGGCCGAATAGTCTCGTAAGCTGGCAGCTTGTTCGACCTATGATAAGCATAGGTGGAGAGACCTTTCCAAAGGGAGATGGGAGGCAAAGCATCACGGTAAGCGCTCAATGAATTATTTCCTCAAAATGGTACTTTTCTCTCTTGCATACTAACTTATACTAACTTGGGCACCATAGGCATTGGAGATTTTTCCGAGATGAGGCCATGCCTTTTGGGGGTGGAAGAGAGACTTCCGACTTTGGGTCGAGGGTTGATGACAAATATAAAGGGGCTCCGGGGTGTGAGGAGGCTCGCAGTAGGGAGAGTCCTTCTCAACGGTTTAAAAGAGGCGACTCAGCCAATCATCCGATTTTGGAGGCTTCTATTTTCGAAAGAACATACCCCCGCTTATGCTAAGGGTACTTCGAAAGGCGAGGATTAGGTGGTGGCTCCTTCGGTTCGTATCAAAGGCGCTTCAGGGAATACTAAGACATCGGACATATGCTCGGCCTTTGGCGAGGCTCAGTAGCTCGGCTTTATGGTAAGCTTCGATAACCGATATGGGGTTACTCCAATTTCACACTCTTCCTTTCTTGTTGGATTTTCTTTCTTACGCCTTCGACATGCTTAAGTCCGAGCTGCTCCTCTATGAGGCTAGGTTGTGGGAGGTTTCAGGTAGGGGGAGATGCCTTAAGCTTGCTTGTATAAGAAGCAAAAGCGAGCCGGTATCCCTACGGCATGAGGCGGATCAGAGACGGGGCTGCGAGAGCTGCCTAGTAAGACAGGTATCCCGCAATTCATGTTGACGTATGCTCCTTCTTTTGTCTTTGGAGATTAAAGTTTTGATATCTCAGTTGGAAAGCAAGATGGAGGAGCTGGAATTACACTGGGGCGAAGTTGGTCAGGCCAAACGAGAGTTTAACAAGCTGCAGGCTCATGTAGATGCCCAAGTCATGGCCAAGAAGAGTGTGTTGGCTAAGATTTCCACCTTTGAGGCACAGATCCGGGCCGCTTGTGTGAGTGATTTTTCTCGAGCGAACATGATCATGAGGCTTGAGTCCGAGCTTTCGAAGGCATGAAACGAGGTGGTGAAAGCCTGGGTCGAGGTTGTAATAAGCAACACTAGGTCTTATAGATATTCAGGACTTTGAGGTCTTGCAATTTTGTTGTTGTGTTATGTAGGTCTTACAAAACCAAGTCTGCCCGCTCGAGGTCTTATGGCCTTGGGTTTTTTAATGAATGGCGATTGACAAAAATCTCCGAGTCATCGAGGATATTTTGGCTCGAGAGCCGTTAATCGTGAGCTTGGTAATGTCTCATTGAGGGCTTACGATTTTGGAGATTCCGATCCTGAGGTCAGGTGATTTTTGAGATTTTGACACCAGTCCCTGAGTGTTCGGGGCACTTTTGTCCTTGGAGATGTTTTGTGATTTTTGCGCTGCCTCGATCAGGGCTTATGAATTTGGAGTTCCTACCTGATGTCATGTGAGTGTCGAATTGTTGACGCTAGTCTCCGAGTATTCGAGACGTTTTTGATGGAATAATAGTTTTTGCAAAAATTGCTGAGTTTCCTTTGGAGTATGAGATGCTTTGGCAAAAGGTATTCTTTGATTACTTGGCACAAGTGTACATTTTTTGCCGTCGGGTGCCCGGCTATACGGACACGGTTCGTTCGACCATTTTGCTCGCTACATCATTTTCCTACTGAGACACTGGGGGGTGCCCTCCAGTATTCAGGGTTAATTTCAAAGGAAGAATCAAATACTTGTTGAGTCTTCCTTAGGTAGCACGTGGAAGTTGCCTCGTTAAAAACCTTGCCGGTAAAACCCTTTTCGGGATAAAAACTTTCGCCGAAGGAAAAGAGCGCAACAGACCCTTCAAAACCTTAAGGTCATTGAGCTGGGTTGACATTTCGACTGCTTCGGTCGGGCGCCTACACAAAGGCTAGCATGAAATATGAAATGAAAAGGGAGATGATTATATCACAGTGGCGATGGCGCTTTAAGATCTTGGCGTTCGTTTGGTGGGTGCGATGCGGTCTTTTAGTTGGATACGGCCGAGGGCAGGTCTTAAAAGATCGTATGGATGACATGTTGCGGCTCATCCTCTTTGTTCTTTTTTGTTGTTTCTCTTTCCTGAAACTAATTTTTAGCTCGGTTACTGAGGAGTTCCTAAAGGTGACAGTTGTCGAGTAACCGGGCCACTTCCTCCCGGAGTTGCCGGCAAGCCTCGATCCCTTGTCCGTGTGTGTTATGAAATTAGCACACTAAGTTATAGTTCCTTTGTGAAGGATCCGACTGTATGGGCCTAGGCCCTCTAGCATTTATGAGTTTGCTGATGGCGAACACTATGTCCGATACAATGATGTTGAAGTTGTATTCTGATTAGCGAGGTGCCTCAGTTGTCCCTGCGTTTCTATCGAACTCATCTCTGTTGAAAAATCCCTGAGGATTATATCCTTGGTCTGCCCTTCGATCATTGCGAGGTGAGTTGTGTCTCGGGGCATTCCTCCTGTCTTTGGTGTATGGCTGGTATCTTTCTTTGTTTGGTTTTTGCTCCTTTGATAAGAACCTGCTTGGGTACACTGAGCCTGAGGGGACTCCCAGCTGATCATCTTCGACCCAGATTTTCGCCCGGTATCGGTTGTGGTTGCCAACCCGGTCACGGCAGGATACTCGATCGGATTCTCTTTCAGCTGCCTCAAAGCCACTGAGCTCCGTTCATTCAGGCCTTGAGTGGAGGCCTACACTTCCTAGTCATCGAATACCGGTGGTAGTTCCATTCGTTCTATTTGAAAGTAAGTTACGAACTCTTACAGCATCTCGTTTTTCCTTTTCTTGATTTTGAAGACGTCGGATTTCCTCGTGGCCACTTTGATGGCCTCAACATGTGCTTTTATGAAGGAATCTGCCAGCATGGCGAACGAGTCTATAGAGTTTGGGGCCAAGTTAAGGTACCATATCATTGCCCCTTTGGAAAGTGTTTCTCCGAATGTTTTTAGCAGAACATACTCGATATCATCGTCCTTCAGGTCATTGCCCTTTACTGCATAGGTGTAGGCGGTAACGTGCTCATTTTTTTCCAAGGTACCATTGTATTTATGAAGGTCTGGCATTCTGAACTTCTTCGGAATGCATCTCGAGGCCGCTTCCTGTGGGAACGACTTCTGTATGAACTTCTTCAAGTCTACCCCTTTCAAGATTAGGGGCGCTCCTCGAATTTAGTCGACCCTGGAGTTATTAGTCTCGACCTTCTTATCGTTGGCTTCTATCATTTTCTCGCATGATTCAATCCTTTTGGTGAGGTCCTCGAGCATCTTTACGTTGGCAGGATCGGCTATCGACCCATTATTGTCGATATCTGCAGTACCTGTTCGGCCTGGGGAGCCACCCCCGGTGCTACTGTGCCAGCTGTTATGCCTGCAACATTTCAAAAATAACATGGAGGCTAACCTCCCGTTCTTCCCTGGTTGGGGTTTTCTAAGCTCCTTGTGGATCTTCTTGGTGTATGCTTCTGTTGGTGTGTGAGCTTTCATCGACCTGCTGTGCGTCGCGCGAACCCGCATCCGCTGGGATCAGTCATGTTGCATTCTCGAGGTTTCGTGGTGGCATACCAACAATTGGAATAGCCACAACGTTTTCTCCATGGTTTTCAAGGTTGTCGTTTTCAACTCTATTTACTGAGCCAGAAATTTTGACATGAAATCGAAGATCTTGGACAAGAAAAAGTGTAAAAGATAACTTGTATTGTGTAATGAAACCAGCAAGAAAATAATCACTATTATTTTTAGTCCCACGGTGGGCATCAAACTATTTACCGCAAAAATGGTAATAACAATTAAATTTGTTGATAGGACTCTAAAAATACGTGATCTATTTTTATGCTAGTTGTTAAGAAGTTGATGCTAGATGTATGAGACTTAAAAATAAAATAAAAGCTAAAGATAGAGTTATAATCAAACCGATAGGCTAGTCAATCGGTGCCTCTGGCTGGTCGATACGGGGCCTTGACGTCAATTCCAGGGCTCGGGCACAAGCTATCAAGGATAATCGGGGTAGGACTAACAATTATAAGATAATCAACGAAGGCACTTTATGGCCAATGATCAGCAATAAATGAAGAATAAATATGAAGGTATTAAATGAGAGCAATAGTATCAAGAGAGTATGTTAGAGAGCAAAGACAATGTTCTTCTGTATTTCGTGTGGAGCAGCTGAAGCAACAGGGGGTTACAAAATGACAAGGATCCCTTTTATATAGGAGGGGAATTCTAACATAGTAACAAAGGCATTAATTACAAAGATATGTGGATGGGACAACTAGATATGATGCCATGATGCCCTGAACTGGGTCTAGAATAGCTTACTAGGCTCTGTTAATCTTAGCCATGCGCCTTGAGAGCTTCCCATTTTTACCCTAGCCGCGATCAACATTGTCACCAGGCCGGGCATCGATGAATCTCGAGAGAGGGGACTGAATCGCAGTCTCAAAGCTTCGAGGCTTCGAGACAATCTTCTGAAGTGCCTCTATGACGAGAAATTGGATCTTCCGATTTTGCCGTATACACCTAGGGTTGGTCTCCAAAAAATGAAAAACGGCTGATCTAAGGGTCTTAGGTGTTATGTCTTATCTAGGATTAGGGTTTTAGGGTTATTTTTAGGTTAGGGGAGTATGGACTTAGGAATTATAGGCTTGGGAATTATCGGCTAGATACGAATTGGCCAAAATTTGGTCAAATTTACCTTTAAAAATAGCCCTTTAACTCTATTAGACTAAAAATATTAACTCCTAAAATAAAAACTACAAAATTATGAAATCATTTCTAATCAATTAAAGTAAAATTAAAAATTAAAAGTGAAACTATTTTATATCAGTTAGATAAATAAAAGAAAATATTTTTGTGACAAAATAAATTAAAATAGTCAAAATTAGTTGAAATAAATACATTAGACCTAAACTAAATATTTACGCTAAAATACGAAAAATCTTTGGGAGGATAAAAAATTACATGTCTACACCCACATCCAGAAAGAGGGTTGGTAAGAGAATGAATGTGGCTATGGAAGAGTTAAGTCAGAGAGACTCGATTTTGCATAATGCTTATGATGAGTAAATGTAAGATCGTCAGTAGATCATGTGTACACTAAGACGTGGAAGCCTTTTGATAAGGAGCCTTAAGGCAGTAATATATATCCACCCCTATGGTGAAAGGCAACGAGAGATTCAGAAGGGAAATACAAGTTTTAATAAATAAAAGAAGAAAGGTAAAGAAGGGTATGGGGGACCAAATTAGTAGAGATGAATTATCTACAATTCAGGAAGAGAGATATAAGCACTTTGAGTTACCTTCATCAATAACAGAGTATGTACAATTGACCGCACCTATCTCAGTTATGCCCCATGGAGGGCTAACAGGTGTAGTTTGAGAAAAGGATGGAACATCCAAATCCGGTCGGGGTTAGAGTAACCCAAAATGGTAAATGGATTGGTTGTGTTGACATTTATGAAGGATATTACAAAAGGGCTAATAGATCTTCTTATAAGACACTCAGATGGTGCACTCTAGAATATTACAAATAGATGTGAATACTAGCATGATAATTTTTTTTCCAGAAGATAGGCATTAAAAGCCTGGAAGGGATACATATTACCTTAGTGTGACTCTCATCACTAGTAGAGCGAGGACGTTTAGCAACTCGAAGAGCCGATGAATGAAGCAAGGAGAGCTAAAAGCAAAAAAATGACGTGTTGAAGTTTTCACGAGAAAGGGATAGACAGAAATATTAGCAGAGTAATGAGAAGAGAGATAAGGAAGAATTGTGAGTGAGATGTGATACATTGATCACGACGGTAGAGTGTTGTAGAACCTATAGTCAAATGAAGAAAGAGACGAAAGGTGATGGACCTTAAGACAACAAAAGAGTATAGGCCATACAGTCACATCCTCATTTTGAGAAATAAGTTCACAACTCTAACGTGATTAACAGAAGGAAAAGTTAGACCCTGGAATAATGAAAATCAGTGGGTTGGTGAACATGATAAACTAAACATGAATTAGGGATTGAGTTATTTGATAATGGTCGGCATCATGAGAATTTTGGATTTCGTTCCGGCAATAATAGAATGGACAACAGAAGAAGATTCATGAAAAATTTAGAGAATTGTCACTCAAGAAGACGCTTCCCTAAAGAAAGCCATGTGAGCAACGTTAAGCTCAAGAGAATGTATGTGCTAGTTATAGTAATTGTCACCCTCGTGAGTAAGGAATTTCGTTATCCTTGGTACAGAAGGATTACCACAAGTCAAGTAAGCATCATCGATGATATAAAAAGACGCCAAAGATAAAGAGGTAAAACATTTGTAGTAGATTATCATAGCACTAAATCTTAGTACTCCACTAAAGGAGGAAATATGGAGTAATGTGGCATGAAGTCAGAATTAAGTGGTTCTAGTAATTATGGAATGATAAAGGAAGAATGCGATAAAAATGAGAAAGGGATGAGATTGCACTTATTCAAGTCCTACAGATATACTACAATTCCAGAGTATTATGCAAGCACAACATCAAGGAAAGGAAGTAAGGGTTCCTGCCTGGGATGTTATTGATAAATAAGAAGCTAGTGCGAGAGGTCAGTTAAGACAAAGTAAATAACCCCAGAAAGATTACATGAAATATTGATATGAGAGTGGGCCAACAAGTGGTTAGTAGTTGATTCAGGAAGAGCCTAGTTATGGCTAGATAAGAGGATTCACACAAATCAATAGATCGTGCAAGATAAAAAGAGTGAACCCCAACATGGGGAATTCAGCCTCGCAGTTATGACATTATAATACTTGAGATATATTCATATGGTGAAGTTGAAAAGATACCGTATGAGTGATATGGAAATAACAAAAAAGTGCCACTGAGAAGACAATCAAAATATTAGTTCAGAAGCAACCCCACAAGCACCCGGGCGTAGAGGTAAGTAACTACAGAGAAGTATAGGCAAGGAAGGACATCAGGAGGTCTGCCGAGTGTACAATGTAATAAGCTCACAACTTTACAAGAGTCAGAGGGTCCTCTCTAAGTACTACAATGGAAGACTAGCTGAGGAAATAAGGAAGAAGGCTTCAACCTAAACATAATAACTCGAACAAGAAATGGTTATGTAAAAGCAGTCGCACAACAAAAATTGTATGCACTCCAAAAGAAAGTGGCACCTACTGTGGCTAATGAACAGAGAGAAATATTGAAGGTAATATTCGAGACCAAATGAGTTGCACAAAAATTCTAGCATGCATGGGAACTAAGATAAGCTAAGTAGGTATGCAATAAGCAGTAAAACAACCAGAAGATGTAACAGTTTACATTTAAAGAAACTTGAGAAGGAACAAAAGGGATTATTCTATCAATGATTCAGAGTTAGTCACGTTATGAACGGACTTAAGATTTCAGAATATTATACATGCAATACATATGTTGACAATGATACTGCCATAGAAGACTTCGATATATGTTTAAAGAAAGGAATGAGTCCAGGTCATAGACAAAGGATTGAATTGTTAGAAGATTATATCATGAATACTCCCTAATTCCCATGAAAGGCTAAGGTAATGACCAATACCATGAGTCACAGATCTGAAAATAGCTTAAGCCTACATAAAGGCTGATCAGAAAGAAGAGGAAACTAAAGAATTACATCACCCAAGTAAATCAGGAGTGTGATTATTAGACCTAGAAAATTATAGAAGTTGTGCTTGAGAACATGGCAGAATCACTCTTAATATCAGAGGTGAAAGAGAAATAATACAACAACCATAATCTATAATGTCTTTGTAAGGAAGCTAGTTAGAAGAAGTACCAGCCTCATAAGAAGTCAGTACAAAGCTTCCACCAGATTGTGTATACACCAGATATGCAAATATTATAATAGAGCTTTATGTTATAGACGTGAATTACACCTAGGCGGATGGGAGGTCATGAAAGAGATAGAAGATATGATACGAGATTTTAAGGTAAGTAAGGTAAATACGAACAACGTACAAGATACTCAAAGGTAGAAGATCATGAATAGTCCATACTTCGGATAAAAGGCTAGAAGTATGGGGATTCAGTATCTAGGAATAATAGTGGCATCGTCAGTAGCATATCTTCCAGCCTATGGTCTTGGTATAGAAAAGCCTGACTAATAGAGTAAAGAAGAGTTAGAGATGATGTGATGTATTGCTTAATATTCCAAAATGACATAAGTAAATCTATGATGCAAGTAAGTTGAAAGGTTGCAAGTAATATAAATAGATATGTGTAGCTCGCAAGCTATTGTATGGTGAAGTGCCACATGAGTAAGGATAAGAACGGGCGAGTGAGAAGGTAAGGAAAATGTATAAGTCCTCAAGATTAAGCCCATGAAAATAAGAAGAGCAGATGGTTTCACTATAGCCTGAATGAACTCAAAGGAGTCTAAGATTAATAGCATTTAGAAGAGATGGAATGCTGCCCTCTAATAGAATGAGGATGTAATTGTGATAGATAAAGGTTGTTGTTCGAGCCTTCGATCGAGTAATGATCTAACGAAGAAAATAAAGGGATCTCATGAATTGGACAAGATTAAAATGCCCACGCAAGGTGAATCACATTGGGATGCTGTGAGATACGATTATGAAAGCATGGTATCACCCAGGTGGATCAGTCTAATCATTTCAAATATTCCTCGATGCGATGTGAGACCTAGAGGCAGTGTTACATAAGACCTCAGTAATGATAAATCGAAGTAAGAGTTATGGTATAGTATGACCTACCTGGATGCAGTAAAGTTATACGGATAGATAAACGGATCTACGAACTAATGTATAGCAATATTCGTAAGTTCGACAAAGTACCGAACGAAGAACTTCAGTATACCTACAGATGCTGGGACATTTTATCAAGCTCTGTATATGTTCCCAAAGTGAGGCCTAGAGATTATCGCACATAGAAGGAAAAAGTCATACAGGCTGCATCACCAAAGGTAGCAACAATTAAGAGATTGAAAGGATTCCGAGCACTCGTGATAGTGTGAGAAAGAGACTTAAAGGGGGGAATGCCTTGGCCTTTAGATTTATTCAAACAATAGTTCCCTAAATGGCTAGAAAAGTATTAAAGAATTCATAAAAGCTATGCGTTATAAGAAATATAAGTGCATCAATCAACATTCGAGGACGAATTTTCAAAAGGGGGAATGATGTTACACCCCATGTTTTCGTACTTGAAAGTACAGAATAAGTAGATTGATGAAAATCCGAAAATGAGATATTACATTATGCATTTTCGTACGTTAAAGCTTCATCGTAAGTTAATTAACGCAAGTTTGGGAATGAGATTTTTATTTGGGATTATAAGAATCATACTATTTCAAAGAAGTGATAAAAAAATTTGTGAAGGTGAGAGGGTAAGTGAATCGAAGAAAATGAGTCTCATCAAAGTTTGACAATTTGGGATAAAATACAGTTCGAACTATAATACTCGATATTTATGGACTAGTACCATGCAAGGTATCACATGACCATGATAGTGAGGTGTATAAGGTGTGTTAAAAGTGAGTAATATTTTAAGTAATTTAGATAATTATTAAGCATGACGTGGCAGCATATAAAGCCCGAATGATGACTAATCATGTACATACCATGTGGCATGTGTAGAGGAATTGGTGGCCTACAAGGATTGTTATGTATAACTAAGAGGAAAGTACATAAATTTGCCAAAGAGCTTACGAATGAAGCTTGGTATTCAAAGACTCACTAAGACTTCTAATTGATCACAAAGAAACATGAGTTTATTTAAGAAAAGTGATGGATTTTGGGCGAAATTTTCATATAAATTTACACTTCGAAATATTAATAGGATTTGCAATTCTAAGAGGTCACGATACAATCTTTCTCAAGAACATCGTACGGATTTTCTCTACTTCGATCTGCCATTATGTGTTATCGAAATTGACATGTGGTGGAAGGATTGTCAAGAGAATTGGCTCAGTATGTTAAGGCTATCTCTTCTTTCTTTTGGGATGATCTATACAACATAAACGAAACGAGCAAATGCGCAATTTTCATACATGACTCTATTCATAGAAATGCTAGAGACGCCTATGTTCTTGATTCTCCATGTGTCATATTATTCTATCATCTATTCATGTGTCTCAGAAAAATACGTAGGTTGAAAAAGTTTACTTCATGATATTAATCAGAGGTAAAATGGTCTTATGATATTCCAAATGATTTTGTTGACGTACTTCTCCTGCATTGCATTCATTTATACATGTACATTGACCCATGACCAGATGGAGTTTTATATATATATATATATGGGAAAAAAGATTACAGCGTTATATATGCACCACCACCTGATCAGATGGTATATGTTAATGATTTACCCACAGTGACCGAGATGATATGATGGGATGCCCTCAGAGGCTTGATGATGTTACGAACATATATACCCATGCATGGTTTGGCAATTATACGCATATGCATGACATTATAAAACTGAAATGATTCACAGAGCTATGCAAATGTACATGTTGAGTCTTTAACTCTATGTTTCTCTCATGTCTATTATTTTACTAATTTTTATTTCTTACATACTCGATACATTATTTGTACTGATGCCCCTTTTTGCATGAGGACACTATGTTTCATGACCGCAGGTCCCCATAGGCAATTCGAGAGCCGTCTATGTAGGCTATTAGCTCAGCATAAGATGTTGTGTGCTCCATTTGCTTCGGAGTTGCTTGTTTGGTTAGTATGATTTATATGTGTATTGTTTGATATGGCGGGACTCTGTCCCGACCTTTATGAAAATTATGTATCCTTAGAGGCTTGTAGACAGATGTCTTGTACATAAAATATTATATGGCCTTGTCGGCCTATGTTTAGTGTACGAGTGGTAATTTTGTCTTTATAGGCCCGTATGTCTTATGTATAAATTGGTATCACATGTTGTATTCTACTTATCTCACGGCAGCCTTCCGGCTCAGTTTCTATGATAGTATGACATGAAAAGATATGTTATGTTGGTACTCGGTTGAGTAAGGTACCGGGTGCCCGTCACGGCCCATCGGTTTGGGTCGTGACAATTTGGCATGACATCCGATTATGGCCCCATCGGCTAGGTTGCCTCACCCAAGACATTACCGTTTTGTATCAATTATCTTGCTTTATTCTTCTTTCACATCTTTTCAGTTTCATCGGCACTAGTGGCCACAATTGTAACATTATACTTTGGCACTTAGTCGCATTTTATAATTCAAGTTCTTTTCCACATTCCACATTATTATCATCATAAGCAACAATAAGGCCTTTCATCCAAGACTTTGGTTTCACACGTGAGAAATTTAGAATCCAAGACACATAGAGTCCTTTCACACTATTTTGCATAAAAATCTTTATTCGAATTTGACTTGATGTACATGCATTTTTATCACATATTCCATAGTTTTAACACATTCTCAAGTGATAAGATAACATGATGAAAGCATGGGAATACATATTGCACAAATATTCAACGCAAGCACATTCGGGATAGCAATTTCTATAACGATTAATTTGGGACTTACAGCAATTGCATGAACACC
The DNA here is from genome assembly GCA_026770625.1 of Nicotiana glauca. Lineage (NCBI taxonomy): Eukaryota > Viridiplantae > Streptophyta > Magnoliopsida > Solanales > Solanaceae > Nicotiana > Nicotiana glauca. The sequence continues at coordinate 50,474 of MU773845.1, forward strand.
ATGGGATTCAATTCTGAGAAGAGGGGTTTTTAAACATACATACCTCAATTGAGCTTCCATAAAATCTACAATATTCCAAAACTCTTAGCAACTTCAATCTATTTTACCAATATAACAAATTGAACCAAAAATTGGGAAAACGATCATGGTTCTAAGCTCACTTGAGTATTTTATCAGACACTAAGTGTGAATTAAGGTTTCAAGACCCTTTCTACGGAGGATTCCATCATCCCACAACCCATATTTTACCATTTTTAGTCCACAATCTTCCTACACTTATTTATCACATATGCTTGCCTCATACCTATGAAACATCTTACAAATTACCCACTTCTAGTTGATTTTCAAAATTAAGGGCTAGGGTATATATTCTTACTTTTAGGATGAGAACTTTTCTTGATAATCGTCAAGGAATAAGCAAGAATTGTTGGATAATAGGTTGAAGGTTACTCCCCCACTCTAAGAACTCTTTCTCACTCTAAAAGTATAAAACAATATGCTCAAAATGGACTATGACATATGTTTTAACGAAATAGGATTGGGTTTAAAAATAAAAAATATAGGAGCTCCGACACAGATCTACGTGCAATCGCATAATGCTACTGCGATCCACAAAATAGGCCACGTAGTGTCCCCTCTGGAACAAATAGTCGCTGCTTCACTATGCGACCAATCTTCACTCTACACACCTATTGTGCGGCCATATAATGCGCCGCAGAACCTCCCTCCGACAATTCTTCCACGCTGGATCTACGATAGGTATATGACCCGCCAAATGGTTCTGGGGTCGCATAATGGGCCACAAAAATAGCCGAAGTGAGTGCCTCACTCTGCAGACATTTTTCGGCCCGTAGAGTGATTCAGCAGCCATATGGTGGGCCGCAGAAATGCCTTTTTCTGCCAACATTTCCTTTAACACATAAACCTAACTAGGCACCACGAAATCCTAGGTTTAAGGTGAAATTTTATGGGGCCTTACATCCTCCCCCACTTAAGATCATTCGTTCTCAAATGAAGGTCAAGGTTCACTATTAGCATCCGATGTAACTCAACTGCCATACTACACACCAGCAGTCCCAAAATTTAACTAACTTCCAAAATTTCCAATTTTTTTTACTGGAGTTTCCTTTGTAACTAGGCCTATCAACCTATCATAGAGCCCTAGAAACACAACCTAACAACATACTCATGATCCGATAACATAAGATAACATCAAACAACACTAACTATGGCCTCATTAGCAATATATACTCTCTCCGTTCTAGTTTATGTGAACCTATTTCCTTTTTGGTCCGTTCCAAAAAGAATGAACCTTTTCTAAATTTGGTAATAATTTAGCTTAAACTTACAACTCTACCCTTAATGATAGGCTTTTATAACCACACAAATACTCTGGGGCCCATTTGAACTTGTTTAGAACCACAAATACCAAAAGTCTTCATTTTTTTCTTAAACTCCATGTCCAGTCAAATAGGTTCACATAAATTGGAACGGAGGGAGTAATAAAAAAGCGACACCTTTACATTAAGTGATCAAGTGATACAAAATTCATATGCGATAATTTCATAAAAAGATTACATAGTTATTCAAACAAGTAAGTCATTTCTTCCTCGGCCTCCCAAGTAGCCTTTTCAACCTGCTGGTTTCTCTATAATACTTTCACGGAGGCAATCTATTTATTTCTCAACTTTCAGACTTGCCTATCAAGAATGGCAACTGGAATTTCGTCATATGACAGTTCATCATTAGCCTTAATAACCTCAACTGGTGCGATAAACGACGGATCTCCAACTACGTTCCTCAACATAGACACATGAAATACTGGGTGCACTAATGATATCTCCGTTGGTAGCTCACGCTTGTACGCCACCTGACCAATCCTTTGAATGATTCTGTACGGCTCGACAAACCTTGGACTTAATTTCCCTTGCTTTCCAAACCGCATTATACCTTTTATGGGGGAAATATTCAAGAATACCCAATCATCTTCTTTGAATTCCAAATCTCTACGACGAATATCCGAATAGGACTTTTAATGACTCTGAGCAGTTTTCAACCGCTCTTTAATGATCTTAACCTTTTTCTTAGTTTAGCGCACAAGGTCTAGTCCTATCAATTCAGCCTCCTCAATCCCAAAGAACATATATTATCACCAACTCAGTGCACCCACTATTCTCATACGTCTTATGCCAATTTGATGTGCTTGCTAGACATCGGCTTCGTGTGATTAAAAAGCTGGTAGCAGCTTGTGAAGTCATTTCTCACTTATTTCAACAAAAACAGACTCAAAAAGGACTCAAACAAAACAAGAGGAACAAAATATGGAGAAAAACGAGAAGAGATGGTATCTAACAAGAAAAAAACTTTTACCTAGAGAAAATACCAAAGTAGGAACTAATATGATTTGAAGGCCATCTTCACTGACCATGACATGAATTTTGGATTAAGCGGACTGATCTGTCAAGCGAGTCTAATCTTTAACTCTTGTTATGCCTCTAAGCTGTGAAACTAGGCTTTAACGCTCCAATTGTCCTATTTGATCCATAATCCTAGTTGACTTGTAGTTCCCTAAAGGATTTTCACCATCAATCCTCTTTCATTTTGCTATTTTCTCAACTCACCGTCGCCTTACGGTGCCTATGAGGGTTTTCACCGATAAGATTCTCTTATTTTATCATTTGCTCTCTTTGTGCTAAGAACAAAGGTACTACCCATGATGCAAGGAGATCATACTTTCACCACATACTTGATTTGACATCCTTAAAGATTGGTTGGAAGGTCTTTTGTTGGACCGTAATGAAGGATTTTGGACATGGTTGGAAAGAAAGGTGGTATGAAGGCTCAAAATAATTTACGATGAAAGGGTTCAAAATTACAACTTTTGGGAATCAGATCTTTTAGCAAAAACTAAAACTTCCGCCCCAGTTTCTTAGGGTCTGGGGAATTTTTTGATTTTTGCTTTGATAGGACTGAACCTCAGAGTAAAGCTGACTATGTATCCTTAGAAGGAATCAGGGCGAACGTAGTTCAAACACAAAGTTGGATTAATTTGTTATTTTTCTTTTCCTTTTCTTTCTTTTCCTTTTTTATTTCCTTTTTCTTTCCTTTTTTTTATTTTCCTTTCTTTTTCTTCTTTTTCTCTCTTTCCTTTTTCTTTTCTAGTTCCTAACTCTATTTCTGATCCCAGAAGAGGGGTATGAAACAAAACAAACTAAGGCTCAAAAGGGGTAGAAAAAGATAAAAGTATTTGGGTAGCAGATTAAAATGCCTCTGTCATACCAAACTTTAATAATGTCAAGTACAAACATACAATAAAAGATAAGCAAAGAAATCATAATATAGTTTCCATTGATGGCATCAATACAAACAAAAATGCCAATGGGCAATACCATTGTCCGAATGAATGACTCTTTCCGGTTCGAAGCAGACTTGACTCAACCTTATCTTGATGCTGAAGAATGCATTTCATCACTGACTGATCTACCTCAAACTGCTTGAGAGACATTTTCTTATTGTATGCTCTAATCAACCTCTTGATTTACCAGATTAATTGCCCCAGTTTCATTTAGTTCAAGCTTTAGGTTATCTCAGAATGCTTGAATCTTTACTTGTTTTCTCAAATGCATCATTTTATCATATTCAAAGCTGTGTAATTGCTTCATGATTAAACTAACTTTCAAGACCAGACTGAGAATTATATGTACATGTTGTGTCACTAGAGTCAGCATGAAAAGAACTATAAAAGGAAAAGTGACCTAAACAAAAAATGACTAAAACTAACAGAAAACAGGAGATTGCATTAGATAGATGGTGCAAAGGGTTTGAACAAAACAAGCAAAATAGACATGGGTTACACCCTGGAACAATCCTAGATAACACTAGACGAGTTACTACAACTAAACGAACTAGGCAAAATAAGAATAAGGGTTTGAGCCACAAGATAATATCCAGATTACAACCCTGAAATAACCCGAAAAAAAGAAATGACAAAAAAATAAACCACTAAAACTCCTCCCTAGCTAGCCAAGAAAGGAGTGTCTTTCCAATCACCATTCTCGACTTCTTAACCACTGAGTTCCACATCAGTATTACTGGGACCTTCACCAACTTCAATCACATTGTATTCACCAAGAGGCTCATTAACTCCTTTGACCAACCCTTCGTCATTGCAAACCATCCCAACAATTTGTGCTTTGTTATATACCTGTAGAGGATTATGTGTCACACTTGGGGTACTACTGCCTTGGATCACAATTATCCCTTCTAGAATCATTCTTTCTATTTCCCTTATCAAAGCACGACAATCTTCAACATTGTGCCCCTGACATTGAAATGGTATTCACACCTTTTAGAAGGGTCAAAGCTTCTTGAACATGGGTCCACATGATTTGGAGGAATAGGTGCAATCATGTCATAATGCTTTAATTTCTCAAAGAAACTTTCATAGGACTCCTCTATTGGTGTAAAATTAGTTTTCAACCTTTGTTCCCCTCTATACCCCTGTCTTGGATGTGGGTTATAGGACACTTTAAAATTTTGTGAAGGCTGGTAGAGATTTTGTGGTGCTGTTTCTCGCCTTCTAGAGTGTCTTAGTGGTTGGACAGATGATTGGACGTTTCTCAGAGGATAATACTGAGATGGATTATGTGGAGCTCAGGGATAGGTTTGGACTCGGGGTCGGGGTCGGGGTCAAGGATGAGTATATTGGTGAAGCGGACCCATTGGGCCATGGCGTGATCTTGAGACAACCATGTCAACATCATCATGTTCCTTTTGACCCATCAAGCTTCTCATGTCATTCTGAATTGCCTGAGTTGTGGCATTAAAGCAGAATAGCTCATGATCTTGCTTGACTTTAACCCATTTTCTACCATTTCCCCCATTTTTATCACATTATTAAAATGCTTACTCACAGCTGAGATCAAATTCCCAAAGTAAGTATGCTCTTGAGCTTGAAGAAAGTGCTCAACCATCTCAGTTTCTTCCATTGGAGGATTGACTCGGGCAACTTTTTCTCTCCATCTGAGCCCGTATTCCCTAAAGCTTTCATTAGGCCTCTTTTCTATCTTAGTGAGGGACATGTGATTCGAGAAAATTTCTATATTGTACTGAAAGTGCCGGGCAAAGGCATGGGCCATATAATCCCATGTGTACCACTTGCTACAATCTTAACGAGTGTACCACTGTAGAGCTGCCCTACTCAGACTCTGACTAAAGTACGCCATCAATAACTCGTCCTTTCAATTGGCGCCTCTCATGTTACTGCAATAATCTTTCAAGTGGGCTACGGGATCCCTAAGTCCGTCATACAAATCAATCTTTAACATCTTAAACCCAATAGCCAGTTGTACGTTAGGAAAAAAAAACACAAGTCTTTGTAAGACACGCTCACCTAGCTCCCTATCCCTCTCATGTTTCTTAAAGATTGCTCTAAGATTTTCACCTTCCTGGATATCTCACCTTGCTCTACTTTCTTAGCAGGCTTTTCACTTTCATCGGGAGACTCAAAATGAGGAGCATAAGAGTATGGATCCGAGACCTTGAAAATTGGTTCTAGAGCATAGTCTTGGGCATCGGGGACTTTGAGCATAGTCTCGCTAGAGGATCGAGGAAGAATAGTTGGTGGAGGAGATACTAAAACATGAGTGGTCAAAGGAGCAGGATATGAGGTGGTTTTAGGGGGTGAAGTGTGAAAAGGCTATGGGGAGATATCAACAGCAGTGGGAATCTGGATTTGTGACAGTGGTAGAATAGTTATGAGGCTTTCAGTGTAGTTAGTGGGAAATAATGGTGGAAGACGCCCACTAATTCAGGTTTGGTATATTTCGACCATCTGTCCTTTCAACCTTAGGACTTCTTCTTTCAACTTAGATTTTGATTCAACAATCTCTTTAGACGAATCAACTACACCTATGTTCAATCTTTGCTAGCCATGGCTACCTTGCTCTTTGATCTTGTGTTGTACGGATGACTCGCTAGAATGCCACGAACTAACCACCTTCTGTTATGATAACAATGAAAAAACCAAAGAGGAGCAAAACATAGCCAATACATTAGCGTTAGGACAATTATTATAAGATAATCTCACATCATCTGCAATGCACTTAATCACAATTATCGGTTCTAAAATGAATTCGAGGGTACGAAAGTCATATGGCATCATCGATACTACTATACATGACTAGAAAGTAAAAGACAAACATAAAAACAGACTCAAAACTAGAGCCGTCAATATGGGCTTGGCCCGTTGGGCCAGCTCAGCCAACCCGTAATTTAGCAGGGCTGGGCTAGAATTTTTGGAGCTCATTTAAAAGTGAGGCTTTTAAGCCCGGCCCGAGTAAACCCGTGGCCCATAAGGCTTGAGTGAGGCTGGGCTGAACCGGCCCGTGGACCTAATAAAAATATGCATTTAAAATATACAAAATATAAAAAAATATGACACAAAAAATAATAAAAAGAGTATCTCAAACTCAAAGTTTATTAAGCTCATCATATTAAAAGATCAAAGTCTTAAAATGTTAATTAGTTTTAAAAATTTAATTATTCTTAATATATAACTAATTAATATTGCATACGAATTGTATATGTAGATGAAAGTGAAGATGTTAAGACAGCCTTCTCACAAGCGGATTCAAATGTATTTGATGAACATGATGTGCTAAATATCCCACAAGCATATGGACATTCTCTTGAATACTTTCATTTGAGTTTGACTTTGAGTAAATAAAATATAGTCTTATCTTTTATTTTTTTATTGTGATATTTTGGAACAATATAAAAGTTATTAAGTTTTGTGAAACTTTTGCAATAATTTTTTTTTAATTTTTAAATATTTATCTTTTTTAGGTTAGAACTTAAATAAAAATTATAAAATTATATTTTAAAAAATAATGGGCCAGCCCATAGGGCTGGGAGTGGGCCGACCATTATAAGGCCTATCAAAATGTGGGATAGCCCAGTCCAGTCCATCAATTGCTAAATCCCACGTGGGTTGGGCTGGGCTAGCCCGGGCCTGCCCATATTGACAGCTCTACTCAAAACATTAAAAGGCTCTTTATGCAGCTCGCAGTGGTCCTGACTGGATGGCTCTAGGGCTTCTGTCATGCTGGAGCTCTATTAAATGGATCCATACCTGAATGAGAAAATAAGACTAAATAGAGTTAATGATTCAAGACACTATGCGATGCCACATCACCCCCTATTGGACACATGCAATACACTATTGAGCTATTTTTTGAAAATTAACCTACGTGGCCAAAAGTGGCTATTAGCGCAAACTCAACAAAGGTGACCTCAAAGACATGGAAATACCTTGCTAAGGCTTATATGAATTCAATCTCCCAATAATTTTGGTCGAAAATTAATTTGTAAAAATGATCCATTTTGCAAAAACGACCGATATGGCTAGAAGTGGCTAAAGATGAAACTCAAAACAACGGACCTTAAAGTAATATGACACCTAGTTTTGGACTCAAGATCCTATGCCATTGGTCATTGAAGCACTTTTGTGGAATAACCCCATTGTGCAAGAATGGCCGATGTGGCTAGACATTCAAGTTCAATAGGAATGGACTTTAAAACCACTAAGACACATTGTTGCAGACCTAGGACTTTAAGACATGGGATAACAAACCACTTTCGAAAATATCTTAATTTTGCGAAAATGACGGATGTGGCCAAACATGGCTAGATATGTAAGATTTGGCCACGACCCCGAAGCCAAGAACTTAAGACTTACTAGAAAAATCGGACCCTATTTGGGCTGCCTACGTATCCCACCCCAAAAGATAAAAATTAGATATGCGTAGTTCGGGAGGATTGGATAAGGGAGAGAATTTAAAAAAACACTAATTTGAAGAAAACATATTTTGTCTTTTTTTTTGAAACATGTAAAATATTTTGGATTTTATTTTTCTTTTTTTTTTTGGAAAATGATGGGAAATTCATTTTCATTTTTTTGGTCTTTTCTTGAAAAAGTTGTGAAAGAAAAATATAATTGGTCTCTACTTGCTTCATTTTTATACTTCACTCTCCTTTCTTTCTCATTTACCCTCACCATTATTGGTCCACCAAATAACTCCTTTACCCTTAAATAATGCAACATGTAGTACATAGGGATGATTAAATATCTTTTTAGGCCATGAACCAGTTTTGACATAATTTGGATAGGCCTCCTATAAAGGGACACGACACTTGGGACCGAGCCCTGCTAAGTGTAAATGACATGATGTAAATAAACATGACCTAAAGGCTAACCTAAGTTTGGGGTTCACTAGACAAGGCAATTCGAGGCGACACGTGGTCGATGGCAACTGCTCTAGCTGCCCGCCCACTCCACACTCCTACGATACCCCCTAAAGACACATGTGACTCACAAAAAGGCCATGTATGTTCAAACATACTCCGAAATACTTGTTGCAGAAAGAAGACCCATGGTTATGCAAATGATGAAAATTATAAAACAATAACCACATAAGAAAAAACGATAAACAAATAACCAACAAAACAGGAAATAAGACAAACAAACCAACTAAACAAAGCAAATTAAAAAAAAAATACCTCAATCGAATATCCTAAAAGCCAACATGATCAAGTATCTGCTAGAACCTGCAACTCTCCAGCAAAATCGCCAAAGCTGTCACACCCTTTTTTGTACTCCAGCTCACTAACCGCTTTAAAATAATAAAAAGTGATTTTTGAAGCTTGAAAGGGTTTTCAATTTTGAAACTGACAAAAAGATTGTTTTTCAAAAGGATTTTCAGAGTCATCACCTGACATTTGATTTCGGTGTGTCAGGTCACCGTTTTTAAAAATGAATTTTCGATTTAAAACTCATTAGACTCCAAAACTAAGTCTGTACCAGAGTTCTATGTAAGAGAGTTTATTTGACTCGAAGAGAATGTGTTAGGTATTCCCCGAGTTCCGTAATTAATATGGTTGCGTACATGATCCATTTGGCTTTAAAAATATCAAATTAAGGTAAAAGAACACATAAAAGGAAAATAAACACAAAAGAGGCTCGAGGCCGTCCCCACCTAATAAATAAGGAAAACAAAAATAAAATAAATGTAACTATCCTATACTACGCCTCCAATGATAATGCCACGGTCTTTTTTTACATTCACTTCGAGGCATTCCTCTGATAAAAACATTTACAGAGTTTATGGGGCATTCACCTGAATATGAACTAAATGTACGGCCTCTTACCTCAAATAAAAGAGAAAAAGAAAACCTAAAGTTTGCCTACCCGAGTGTTGTCGGCCTAACATGCTTCTAGCGGATAATATAACAAAATAAATAAATAAATAAATAAATAAATAAAAGGAAACTAAATAAAAGGGAAAATTCTAAATCATGCTCATATTCACTTGAATTTTCATATTTATATATTTGGCCAAGGTCGATTCCAAAGACATGTAAACAATTTAATCACTAATGAGCTCGGTCTTTCCCCACTCGCACGACCCGCATTCATCTTTCAAACAATTTCTTCCGATAAAATAAAAAAATGGAGCATACAAACAGAAGAACATTCAGTAGATAAGAACTAAGGAAGGCCTGAAATATAATAAAGAAAAAGTGAGTCAAAGCCATTAAGAGGGCCATAAAAAGATTTCTAACTTCATAATAACTTTTCAGCTCACACGAAGCGTAATCTTAACATTAAAGAGTCAAGACATGGAGAGAACTCAAACAACAGAACCAAGTTAGATAAGGAATCTACCACAAACTGCAGAACCAAGTCAGATAAGGAGCCTACCACGACGAACTTGAATTAACCTTTCGAGCACTGTCAGCCTTTACAATATTTCCAAACAGAAAACTCATTCAACATTATTCACAAAGGAAATCAGCAGGACGGCAAATCTAAACTAGGGAATCAAGCATATTTAATTCATTCAAACTCTGACTAAGAGACTCGCCGAAAGGAAACTCATGGGGTGACAATAACTAGCAGCCAAAAATCAGAAAGAGAAATCCATTAAACCCCAAACTACATCTGATTAGCCTATCTTAAAATGGCTGCTTCCTTTATGGCTTTGATTCATAATACATATAAGAGTAGAAGGACGAAGTGAACCTGAAGGCACCTTTAATTAATTCTGCTCGCAATCAAATACAACAAAATTCGGCAGCAAAAATCCACGACAAACACCAGCCAAGCAACAGGAACTATCAATCACGAACGAACCTCGATCGGCGCCGAAGAACTCGAACTCCAAGGAGGTCTGTATGATTGGAGGTGGCGGAATCGTATAGAAAACCTTTTGGGACACCATTTTCTACTGTTGAAGTCTCTAGGGACAGCGATTTAGCGTTTTAGAGTCATGGACTAACGAGAAAAATGGTATAAATTTTATTGGGAAAATGGGTTTTTTCTTGTTTGATAAGATGGGTTATGGAAATAGGAGGCAGAGGCGTTGGGATTTGGCAGGGGTCCTGCTAGCTTGTCCAGGAGAGTGTTACCACGGTTTATCTCCTTTTGAAGATCTGATGTGTATATTGGGGTCAGGGGAATGGGCTGTCTGATTTTGGCCTTTGTGGTTAGAATTGTGCTTAAAATTGGCCTAAATAACTAAAAATTTACAGGTCCAACATCAACTCTTACCTATTAAATAAAAATAAATATAAAAATACTATCAAAATATTAATTAGCTCTACTTAAGTAGAAATAACAATTAAAATAAAATTATTTTTGATTTTTTCCATATATCATACTAAAACTAAAAATGAAAATAGGATTAAGTTAAAGTCATCACAAAATTCAAAAAAATATTCCTACCAAAAATACTAATATTTTTGAAAACAAAGTGGAACTTTCTCTCTCTCTCTCTCTCTCTCTCTCTCTCTTTATATATAGTCAGAATTCTCCGGAGATGAATTTAGGAGAATTTTGCATAGAGAATCTTTAATATTCTCATCTAGATCAAGTTCTTT
>MU773851.1:2763-88317 GCA_026770625.1 Nicotiana glauca
CCCCCCCCTATTTCCAAATTTTTATGTGTTATAGCTCACACCAGTGGTATGGACCTAGGCCATATGATTCAGATTGCTTAATATTTTTCAGGACCATAAACTATAATCATCGCCTTACCATGACCGTTACTCATTTTTTTGACTTTTAGGGCTATAAAATTGGAATTCCACATAATTCCCAGATTTTCATGCGATATAGCCCACGCCGATAGCTTGGGCCCAGGCCATTGGATCTGGATCGCCTAAAATTTTGTTGGCCTATCAAAAATGAACTAAGAAACAATAGTCACAGCCTCACCATGACCGTTACTCATTTTTTAATATTTTAGGGTCACAAAACTTGAATTCCGCCCGATTTTCAGATTTTCGTATGCTATAGCCCACGCCGGTAGCTTGGGCCTTGGCCACCTGACCTAGAACGCCTAAAGTTTTTCCATCCCATAAAAACAACCTAAGGAATAATATTTACCTCCTCGCCATGATCGTTACTCATTTTGTTTTTTTACATTTGAGGGCCATATAACTGGAATTTTACCCGATTTTTAGATTTTTGTATGCTGTACCCCACATAGGTGGTATAGGCCCGATCCACCGGACCCAGATCGCATAAAATTTTTCCAGTCCATAAAAAATGACCTAAGGATCAATTATCATCGCTTCGCCATGACTGTTACTCGTTTCTTGGTATTTTAGGGCCATAAAAATGGAATTCCGCCTGCTTCCTAGATTTTCGTATGCTATAGCCCATGCCAATGACTTAAGCCACGGGCCACCAAACACGGATCGCTTATAATTTTGCCTGCTCATCCCAATTGACCTAAGGAACAATAGTCACTGTTGATACCTAATATTTCCCTCATATATTTTTAAATGTGCATACATACTTTCAAAATATTGTACATGCATTTAAAAACATGCACAAGTGTTTTTACAATTTTCTATAATTTTTAAAGGTTTTAAATCAATTTATTTCTATATTTTTATTACATAAATACCCGATAATTATCCCTCATATTATTTTATGGTAATTTAATTATCTAAATTCATCATTTATGCCCATATAAGCATTTAAATATTTTAATCGCATTTATTATAATCATATTTGCATTTTTAAGATTATAATTGCATATTTTGCAATAATAGCCCATACATATGCATAATTACATTATCTATATAGAAAATAACTTTTTATATTTTTATAATGTTAAAAAATTATTTTAAATCATTTTCATGCACAAATAATATTTTTATTATTTATAAATTATTTCATAAAATTAATTTATTAAATTAAAAAGGTATTTAAAACATAGGCCCTTCTTAATTAAATTTCCTAACATAACCCAACCAAAATACCCGTCCAAACCGACCCAGTACCCCACTGATCGTGGCCATTGATCCCTGAGATCAACGGTCCACATTATTTCTTACCTTTTAAATCCAACAAACCCCAAAACCCTACCTATTTCTCAAAATGTGCCACCTCTGAATCCTCTTGTTCTCTCTTCTCTCTCAGACGCTCTCAAACCCTAGAGCATCATCATTCGAAAACTCCCTCCAAATCCCTTCGATTCCCAATAGGATATGGAGTCATTTTGTGATTTACCGTCCTATCCGACCTCCTACCTCTACTAGTTGTTCGATTTTCATATTACTTAACGGGATCTTAAGGGATTCGAACCAGATTTGGTTCAAATTTCTCACCTTTTCGATTAATCCACCTATATTCAACCCTATGTCTGTGAGTGCTATCATTTTCGCATTTTCATCACTTCGAATCTATGGTTTGAACTAGATTTTCTACCTCTATTCATAAACCTAGCTATTTCTATTAAATCCGTTTAGATCTCTTTAGATCTGAGACGGTTTTGAGTTTGTTTGGTATTTTCCTTAAGATTTTTATGCTTTTACTATTATTGTTAACTGATTTTATTTTACCCTAGGGTTTTGATCTCTCACGGGTTTTCTGTAAAAGTGCTTAGACGTTTAAATGTTTTCAACTATGATTTTCTTCTTTACTATTTCGACCGATCCTTTTTGAGTGTCATCTCTATGTCTTTGACATACCCTAGGGTTTTGATTCTCTGGCTATTTATCTTGTTGTTTTTGTCCGTTACCTTTAACTCTGTCAATTAAGTTGTTAATTGATTTATTTACCTAAATTAGTGTTTGAATTTAGTACGCATGTTTCCTTATTTAAGTTTTACTTGTTCTTACGCTATTTATGTATCCATATTATTGGTTTTGTTCGTGTGTTCTGATTCCAAATTGATTTCGGGAACTATTTTTTACCTTATTAACCTTGCTCTTAATTACGGATTGATTCCGTGTGAGTTTTTTCCTTAAATTAAGTGGTACTTATTTGATTCTATCCTCTTAATTGATTCCTAACTGATTGCTAATTGGATTTTCATACCTTATGTATGTGTGATTGGTTCATTACCTTATGTGACCTATCATATTGCATGCTATAAAACTCTCCATTGTTCTAATTGACATAAGGACAGACTCAGACACTTACACGAAAACACTTAGGAAGAAACACACACACACACACACACACACACACACACACACACAAAAAAACTCTTGCTCTCATTCAAACCTTTCTGTTACTTGTGTTTGCTACATTGTCTAGCCGGTTGAAACCCAAGGTTAGACTATTGGATTCTGCATACTTTCAACTTCCTGTTTACTATTTGCTAACTGGTATGTCTCCGTTTCTGCCATTATTCAATATGCTGTGTAATTAGACATGTGTGGTTCATGCTTATTGATCTTAATCAACATGCCTACTTATATGTAATTAGACCTATGTGCTTCTTGTTTTCAACATGTATGCCTCTATGTAATTAGACCTATGTCTACTTGTTTCTCAACTAGCATGATTTCTGTCCTCTTTTAAGTGTTCACCCTTAACAGGTTCCTGAATAATTCATGATTTTCTATGCTTCAAACTTCTGGTACCCTTCTGTATAACTGTTTGATTAGGACCCTGATCCCAGTGTGCTATTCTTTGATACATGTCCATAGGATCACCTAGTGATAACTAGTGAAGTAAGTCAATCCCCATGCAATGTGGAACCTTGATTGAACTGGCTGTGACTATGTTATTGATTGATATCTTGCTCAATATGTCAATATGGTTCACATAATAGCATGTTCTTATTTTATATATGATGCTTATCTACTTGTTTTTCTCAACTAGCATGCTTGCCTTGTTTTATGTGTTCCTGACTTCTATGTTCCCAACCCCTGCTACCTTTCTCTATGTAGTAGTCTATTTATTATTCTGTTCCCAGCATATTATTTGATCACCTAGTAATTGCTAATGAACTAAGCCTACTTGGACAATGTGAAATCCTATTTGGTTTGATTGTAACTCTGTTCTATCTATTGTTGATTACTTGAATACATGTTTGAACTCAAAGTGTTGAAGTGATTTTGTCTGTTTCTATTAACTTATGAAAATCCAAACTGTTTTCTTCCCTAAAACTAACTCCTACTATTTATAATATTCACAACTCCTACTCTTAGTTAATTAGGTCCTGCCACCCCCAGTGTAAGCATTGCTCGGGGTCCATGTGAGACCCTTGTGAACTCTGACATGCTGGGGTTTGGTCCCTAATCCATTTTCAACTACTTCTAAACATTTTTTATCTAGTGTGAGCACTGCCCTGGGTTTTTGAAGCCCTTGGGAACTCTGACACACTAGAGATTTGGGTTCTTTATGCTTTGCCAATGGCTACCGTGTATCTTTGGGCTTTTGAGCTGTCATGGTTTGGGGGCATGGGTTATCCGAGAGCATTTGAGCCTACTGTAGGCTTCCTATAGTTATATACTTTTGTAATTTATTCATTTGCTTATGGTTTGTAATAATGATTGGGCAATATTGAATTGGGAATAATTGGTCCTAGTTTAATGTTTGCATGAGAATGGGGTAGAAAACCTGCTTTTGGTCGCTGTTCCTTTCAAATATTTTCACTATTATATGCTAGATATCCTGCCTATAGGGTATTTATTTGTCCAATACATTCTGTTATTACATGTAGTAAATAACATGCCCATAGGAAACTTTAAAATCGTTTCTGTATTTAGATACCATGTACATAGGAAATTTCTACATTTAGATACCATGTTCATAGGAAATTTCTGCATTGAGATACCATGTCTATAGGGAACTTTAAAATCACTTCTACGTTTAGAAACCATGCCTATAAGGTTGTCAAAATAATTTCTGCATTTAGAAACCATACCTATAAGGCTGTCAAATTAATTTCTGCATTTAGTTGCCATGCTTATAAGGTTTCAAAATAAGTTCTGCATTCTATAAACCATGTCTATAAGGTTTAGATCCCTTCTTGCATTTAGATATCATGTCTATAAGGTTTCAAAATCAGCTATGCATTCTATAAATCATGTCTATAAGGTTCAAAATCATTTATGCATTTAGATACCAAGTCTATAGGAAATTTTGAGTCGTTTCTGCATTTAGATACCATGTCTATAGGAAATTTTGAATCGTTTCTGCATTCATATACCATGTCTATAGGAAATTTCAGAATCATTTTTGCATTTAGATACTATGCTTATAACGTCTTAAGATCAATCTTCTGCACTTAAATATCATGCATGTAGGGTCTAAAAGATAAAATTAGCCTACTAAAACTAGTAACTATTTACAGCTCAGATACCCGGTTTATAAAATTCTGTCCAGCTATCACTTAGGCAATCTTGTAGGATAATTGGATTCTAGGATTAAAATTGCTAATTTCCTGCTGCCTGAAACCTGCCCAGATTCAGGAAGTAATAAAGTCAGTAGGCAAACTGATTAGGTATTACTGCCTCACCTTAATGAAATTGATGAATATTTTGTTCTCATCTAGATATCATGCTATAGGACTTTAAATCGTTTAAACCTGTTTGTTTGAGGCGTGCAATTGTTTGTTTATTTGTGGAGGTAAATATGAGCCCTTAATTGCATCTTTATGTGATAGTCCTATTTGACGTTTTATTTGTCGCCTAGTTTTCTCCCTTTAAAACAATATAGGTGAGTCTAGAACTTCCTAAAATAGAGGTCCTAAACACCTCCAGGGCCACAGGTAAGGGACGGGTAACGCACGCATAAGGAACTGGATGCTATTAGAACTCTTAGGTAACAATAACTAAGGGGAGGGTAATCGGGTAGTAAAGGATATGATGATCTGTGCGCTAATGCTATGCGTAACACCTCTATTTGAGGAAAGTTTACCGAGTATTGCACAGAAGTGATCTTATAGGCTAACAAACTTAGGACCCCCTTTATTCCCGTTTAAATGATCGCTATTTGTTTAATTTTCTTACGACTAATTCACTTAAATTGAAGTTTGGTGGAGACCCACCATTGTGGACCTCGAGGGGTGCCTAACACCTACCCCTCAAGGTTATTTTGAGCCCTTATCCAATCTCGGGTAATGTAAACCGGTCTATGAGTTATTTGCTTGAGGTGCCCTAAAACACCTTAATCCGTTAGGTGGCGACTCTTCAAATTCCATACCCAATTCCCAAAAGAAAATGAGTTGTCCCAAAAATGTTGAAACCCGGACTCCGTGAGGACAAAGGGGGCGCGACAGTCACCACCTCGCCATGACTGTTACTCTTTATATGGCGTTTTAGGGCCATAAACTAGAATTCTGCCCGATTACCAAATTTTCATATGATATAGCTCACGTTAGAGGCATGGGCCCGACCTACTGGAGCCGGATCACATAAAATTTTGCCGGCCCATAAAAAACACCTAAGGAACAATAGTCATAGCCTAGCCATGAACTTTACCCATTTTGGCATTTTAGAGACATATAACTAGAATTTTGCCCGATTTACAAATTTTTGTGTGCTATAGCCCATGCCGGTGACATCGGCCTGGGTCACTGGACCCGCATCACATTAAATTTTGCCGACCTATAAAAAGTGACCTAATGATCAATTTTCATTGTCTCGCCATGATTGTTATTCGTTTCTTGGCATTTTAGGGCAATCAAACTAAAATTCCAGCTGATTCCCAGATTTTCATGTGCTAAAGCCCATATCTGTGTTATTGGTCTAGGCCACAAGACATGAATCACCTAAATTTTGTCGGCCCATCCTAAATGATCTAAGGAACAATAGTCACCCCTCTCCATGACCGTTACTTTTTTAGGCATTTTAGGGCCACAAAATAGGAATTCTTCCTGATTCCCAAATTTTCATTTGCATAGCCCATGTCGGTGGCATGGGCCCGGATCAACGGATCCGGATCGCCTCAAATTTTTTTGGCTAATCGAAAATGACCTAAGGAACAATAGGCACCACCTCACCATGACCATTACGCATTTTTGGCATTTTAGTGCCACAAAATTAGAATTCCGCCCGATTCCCAAATTTTCGTATGCTGAAAATTTTAGGCGATCCTTGTCCGATGGCCCGGGCTCATGCCACTAGTGTGGCCATGAATGCTACTCATTTTTTGGTGTTTTAGGGCCACAAAATTGAAATTCCGCACTATTCCCAAATTTTCATGTGTTATAGCCCACGTCGGAAGCATGGGACTGAGCCAACAGACCCCGATCACATAAATTTTTGTCGGCCCATCAAAAACAACCTCCGGAACAATAGTCATTGCCTCACCATGACTGTTCTTTTTTTGGCATTTTATGGCTATAAAATTGAAAATTTGCCCGATTTCTAAATTTTGGTGTGCTATAGCCCAAGACGGTGGCATGGGGCCGGGCCACCAGAGCTGGATCATCTAAAACTTTGTCGGTCTATCCAAAATGACATAAAAAACAATAGTCATTGCCTCACTATGAACATAACACATTTTTTGGAATTTTTATGCCATGAAACTGGAATTCCGTCGAATTTCTAAATTTTCGTGTGTTATAGCCCACGCCGTTGTCATGGACTCGGGCCGCCAGATTCGGATCGCCAAATGTTTTGTCAGCCCATAAAAAATGACCGAACGAATAATATCCATCGCATCGCCATGGCTGTTACTCATTTTTTGGCGTTTTAGGGTCATAAACTGGAATTTTGCCCGATTCCTAGGTTTTCGTGTGGTATAGCCCACACCAATAAGATGGGCTGGATCCACCAGAACTGGATCGCTTAAAATTTTACTGGCCCAATAAAAATGACCTAAGGAAAAATAGTCACCACCTTTCCATGACCGTTATTCAATTTTTGGCGTTTTAGGGCCATAAAATAGGAATTTTGCCCGATTCCTAGATTTTCGTGCTGTATAACCCACACCAAAAACATAGGCATGCGCCAACGGAAACGGATCGCTTAATATTTTACCGGCCAGGCAAAAATGACTTAAGGAACAATAGTCACCGCCTCGCCATGACTGTTATTCACCTTTTGTCGTTTTAAGGACATAAAACTAGAATTCAACTCGGTTTCTAGATTTTCACGTGCTATAGGCCACGTCAATGACATGGGCTAGGTCACCGGACCTGGATCGTCTAAAAATTTAACAGACCATCAAAAACAACCTAAGAAATAATAGTCACAGCCTCCCCATGATCGTTACTCATTTCTTAGCGCTTTATGGCTATAAAACTAGAATATTTCCTGATTACCAAATTTTTGTGTGCCATGACCCAGGCCACCGAAATTGGATTGTATAAAACTTTTTCGGTCTATAAAAAATAACTTAAGGAACAATAGTCACCACCTCTCCATGACCGTTATGCATTTTTTGGCATTTGCATGCCATAAAACTATAATTCCACCGAATTCCTAGATATAGCCCACACCAGTGGCATGGGCTCAGGCCACCAGATTCGGATCGCCAAAATTTTTGCCGGCTGATAAAAAATAAACTAAGGAATAATAGTCACAATCTCACCATGTTTTTGTTACTCGTTTTTGGCGTTTTAGGGCCATTAAACTGGAATTCTGCCCATTCTCAGATTTTCATGTGGTATAGCCCATGCCAAAAGATGGGTCTACTCCACCGGATTAGGAATGCTTAAAATTTTACCGGCCCAACAAAAAATAACCTAAGAAACGATATTCACTGCCTCACCGGCATTTTAGGTCCATAAAACTAGAATTCCATTCGATTCCCATATTTTCCTGTACTATAGCCCATGCCTATGACATGGGCCCGGGCCACCGAACCCGGATCGTCTAAAACTTTGCCGGCCATTCAAAATTGACCTAAGGAACAATAGTCACCGCATGTTCATGACCGTTACTCATTTTTGGCATTTTAGGTCCATAGAACTTGAATTTTTCCCGATTCCCAGATTTTCGCTAGCTATCCTACGCCGGTGGTATGGGTCATGGGCCACCGGACTCAGATCGCCTAATATTTTGCCTGCCCATCAAAATCGAGATAATGAACAATAGTCACAACTTTTCCATGACCGCTACTTATTTTTTGGAATTTTAGGGCTATAAAACTGAAATGTTACTCGACTTCAAAATTTTCATGTGTTATAGCTCATGCCGGCGGCATGAGCCCATGCCACAAAACAAGGATTGCCTAAAACATTGCCAACCATTGAAAAATGACATGAGGAATAATAGTCACCTCCTCACCGTAACTGTTACTCTTTTTAGCATTTTAAGGGCATAAACAAGAATTTTGTCCGATTCCCACATTTTCGTGTGCTATAGCCCATGCCGGTGGTATGGGCCCGGACCACCTGACTCAAATCGTTTAATATTTTGCAGACCCATCAAAATCAACCTAAGGAACAATATTCACCACATTGCCATGACCGTTACTTGTTATTTCGCATTTTAGGTCCATAATACTTAAATTTCGCCTAATTTCCAAATTTTTGTGTGCTATAGCCCACACCGGTGGCATGGGCCTAGGCCACCAGACCTGGATCTTCTAAAAAATTTTCGGTCTATCAAAAACGACCTAAGGAACAATAGTCACTGCCTCGCCATGAACGTTACACATTTTCTGGTGTTTTTTTGCCATAAAATTGAAATTTTGCCTTATTCCTAGATTGATAGCCCATGTCGGTAATCATCTAAAAAATTGTCGGCCCATAGAAAAAGACTTAAGGAACAATAATCACCGCCTCTCGATGACTGATACTCATTTTTGGCATTTTACTGCTATAAAACTGGATTTTTGCCCGATTCTTAAATTTTCGTGTGCTATAGCCAACGTTGGGTGCATGAGCTCAGGCCATCGGACAAGGATGACCTAAAATTTTATCTGCCCATTAAAAACGATCTATGGAACAATAGTCACTGCCTCACATGACCCGTCACTCACTTTTGGCATTTTAGGGCTATAAAACAAGAATTCTGCCTGATTCCCAGATTTTCATGTGCTATAGCCCACGCAGGTGGCATGGTCTTGGGCCACCGGACCCGACT
The DNA here is from genome assembly GCA_026770625.1 of Nicotiana glauca. Lineage (NCBI taxonomy): Eukaryota > Viridiplantae > Streptophyta > Magnoliopsida > Solanales > Solanaceae > Nicotiana > Nicotiana glauca. The sequence goes on from MU773851.1 coordinate 12,130, forward strand.
TGCATAAATTTTGCCGGCCCATGAAAAATGACCTCAGGAACAATAGTCATCGCCTCCCCATGAATGTTACTCATTTTTTGGCATTTTATGACCATAAAATGGGAAGTCCGACCGATTCATAGATTTTCATGCGTTATAACCCACGGTGGTGGCATGGGCTCGGGCCATCAGATCCGGATCATCTAAAACTTTTATGTCTATTCAAAAAAAACCTAAGGAACAATAGTCACCATCTCACCGTGATCGTTACTCATTTTTTAGCATTGTAGTGCAATAAAATTGGAATTCTGTTCGATTCCAAAATTTTCGTGTGACATAGCTTATGCCAACCAGATGGGTCCACTCCACCGGATAAAGATCGCTTAAAATCTTACCGGCCCAACAAAAATGACCTAAGAAATGATATCCACCGCCTCACCATGACCGTTATTCACTTTTTGGCATTTTAGGGCCTTAAACTAGAATTTCACTCGATTCCCAGATTTCCTTGTGTTATAGCCCATACCTATGAAATGGGCCCATGCCACCACACTCTGTTGTCTAAATCATTAAACAGCCCATCAAAAACAACCTAAGGAACAATTAGTCACTGCCTCAACATGACCGTTACTCATTATTTGGTGTTTTATGGCCATAAAACTAGAATTACGCCCGATTTCTAGATTTTTGTGTGCTATAGCCCACATCGGTGGCATGGGCCCGAGCCATCGGACCCTAATCATTTAAAACATTGTTGTCCATTCAAAAATGACCTAAAGAAAAATAGTCACCTCCTCGTCATGACCGTTACTTATTTTTGGCATTTTAGGGCCATAAAACCTAAAGTTTGCCCGATTCCCAGATTTTTGTGGGTTATAGCCCACGTTTGTGGCATGGGCCTGGGCCACCGGACCCAGATCGCCTAATAAGTTTCCGACCCACCAAAATCGAGCTAAGTAACAATAGTCACAGCGTTTCCATGATTGTTACTCATTTTTTTGGTATTTAGGGCCATAAAATTGAAATTCCGCGCTATTCCTAAATTTTCATGTGCTATAACTCATGCTGGTGGCATGAGCCCGGGCACCAGACAAGGATTGCCTAAAAATATGCCCGCCATTTAAAAATAACCTAAGGAATAATAGTCACCTTCTCGCCATGACCATTACTTGTTTTTAGCGTTTTAGGGCCATAAAATTGAAATTTTGCCCGATTTCAAGATTTTCGTGTGTTATAGCCCATGCCGATGGTATGGGCCCGGGCCACCGGACTCAAATTGCCTAATATTTTTCCGACCCATCCAAAACATCCTAAGGAACAATAGTCACCGCCTTTCCATGACTGTTACTCATTATTTTTAGAGCCGTAAAACTTAAATTTCACCCATTTCCCAAATTTTCGTGTGCTATTGCCCACAACAGTGGCATGCACCTGGGCCACCAGACCCGGATCTTCTAAAACTTTTCGGGTTCATCAGAATCAACCTAAGGAACAATAGTCACCGCCTCTCCATGACCGTTACACATATTTTGGTAATTTTTTCCATAAAACTAGAATTTTGCCTGATTCCTAGATTATCGTGTGCTATAGTCCATACTGGTGGTGTGGGCTCGGGCCATTAGACCTTAATCGTCTAAAATATTTTCGTCCCATTAAAAATAACCTAAGGAACAATGTCACCACCTTTCTATGACTTATACTCATTTTTGGCATTTTACTGCCACAAAACTGGAATTTCGACCGATTCTTAGATTTTCGTGTGCTATAGCCCACGCCGGTGGCATGAGCTCGGGCCACCGGACAAGGATGGACTAAATTTTTGTCGGCCCATTAAAAATGATCTATGAACAATAGTCACCGCCTCGCTATGATCGTTACTCATTTTTGGCATTTTAGGTCTATAAAACTGAAATTCCGCCTGATTCTCAAATTTTTGTATGCTATAGCATATGTAGGTGGCATGGTCTCGGGCCACCGGATCCGACTCGCACTAAATATTTTCGGACCATAAAAAATAACCTAAAAAATAATAGTCACCGCCTTCCCATGAACGTTACTCATGTTTTGGCGTTTTATGGACATAAAATTTGAATTCCTCCCAATTCCCATATTGTCGTATATTATTTCCCACGCCAGTGGAATGGGCTCGGGACATCGGATGAGGATCGACTAAAACTTTTATGGCCATTCAAAAATGATTTGAGGAACAATAGTCATCGTCTTGCCGTGATCGTTACTTGTTTTTTTTAGCATTTTAGGGCCATAAAATTGAAATTTCGCCCGATTCCCATATTTTCGTGAGCTATAACCCACGCCTGGCCACCAGACACAGATCCCCTAATATTTTGTCGGCCCATCAAAATTGACCTAAGGAACAGTAGTCACCGCCTCTCCATGACCTTTACTTGCTTTTTATGCGTTTTAGAGCCATAAAACTGGAATTACGCCAGATTCCTTGATTTTCATGTGCTACAGCCCACGCTGGTGGCATGGTCCCAGGCCACCGAACCCAAATCACATAAAATTTGCTGCCCCATCAAAATTGGCCTAAGGAACAATAGTCACTGCCTCTCCATGACCATTAACTTTTTAGCGTTTTAGAGCCATAAAATTGAAACTCCGCCTGATTATCTAATTTTCATGTACTATAGCCCACACCGGCATTATGGGCGCGAGAAACCGGACCCGAATCTTCTAAAACTTTGCCGGTCCATAAAAAACAACTAAGGAACAATAGTCACTGCCTTGCCATCACCGTTACATATTTTTTGGTAGTTTTGTTTCCATAAAACTAAAATTCTGCCCGATTCCTAGATTGTCGTGTGCTATAGCCCATGCCAGTGGCATGGGCTCGGGCCACCAGGCCTTAAACGTCTAAAACTTTGCCAACCCATCCAAAATGATCCAAGGAACAATAGTCACCACTTTTCCATGAATTATACTCATTTTTTGCATTTTACTCTCGTAAAATTGGAATTCTACCCGATTCTTAGATTTTCGTGTGCTATAGCCCACGTTGGTAGCATGAGCTCGGGCCCCAGATAGGAATGGCATAAATTTTGCTGGCTGATCTGAAACAATCTAAAGAATAATAGTCATTACCTCTCCATGATTGTTACTCATTTTTTGGGGTTTTATGGCAATAAAATTGAAATTTCGCCCAATCCGCAGATTTTCGTGTGCTATAATAGCCCACGCCGGTGGAATGGGCTAGGATCACTGGATACAGATCGCATAAAGCTCTTCTGACACATAAACAATGACCTTAGGAACGATTATCACCACCTTGCCATGATCGTTACTCATGTTTTTGACGTTTTATGGCCATAAAACTGGAATTCCACTCGATTCCCATATTTTTGTGTTCTATTGCTCATGCGTGTGGCATGGGCCTGGGACACTGGAACCGAATTTTCTAAAACTTTGTCGGCCATTGAAAAATAACCTAAGGTACAATAGTCACTGCCTTGCCATAATCGTTACTCATTTTTAGCATTTTAGGGCCATAAAACTTGAATTTTGCCTTATTCCTAGATTTTCGTATGCTATAGCTCATGTTGGTGGCATGGTCCCAGGTCACCGGACCTAGATCGCTTAATATTTTGTCGGCCCATCAAAATTGACCTAAGAAATAATAATCACCACATTTCCATGGTCGTTACTAATTTCCACCTGATTACTACATTTTAGTGTGCTATAATAGCCCACGCCGGTGGAATGGGCCCAGGACACTGGACATAGATTGCGCGTAAAGTTTTGCTGACCCATAAAAAATGACCTTACGACAATTGTCACTGCCTTGCCATGACTGATACTCATTTTTTGACGTTTATGGCCATAAAATTGGAATTCCACCCGATTCCTAGATTTTCGTGTTCTATTGCTCTCGCTGGTGGCATGGGCCCAGGCCACCAAACCTGGATCTTCTAAAACTTTGCCGACCATTAAAAAATAACCTAAGGAATAATAGTCACCGCCTCACCATGACCATTATGCTTATTTTGGTATTTTTGTGCTATAAAACTAGAATTCAGCCGAATTCCTTGATTTTTAACCTTTGGACCATAAAAAATAACCTAAGGAATAATAGTCAATGCCTCGTCATGAACGTTACACATTTTTTGGCATTTTAGTGGCATGAAATTGGAATTTCGCTTGATTTCCAAAATTTCATGTGCTATAGCCTAACCGGTGGCATGGTCCCGGGCCATCGGACCCGCATCGTCTAAAACTTGCCGGCCCATAAAAAATGAACTAAGGGACAACAACCATTGACTCTCCATGACGTATACTCATTTTTGGTATTTTAGGGCCGCAAAACTGGAATTATGCTTGATTCCAAGATTTTTGTGTTGTAGCCCACGTCAGTGGCTTGAGCCCGGGCCACCAGATAGGGATTGCCTAAAAATTTTTCGGCCATCCAAAACGATATAAGGAACTGTTTTCACTACCTTGCCATGACCGTTACTCATTATTTTTGGAATTTTTGGGCCATCAATCTGGTATTCTTCCCGATTCCCATATTTTTGTGTGTTGTAGCCATGCTGGTGGCATGGGCCCTGACAACCGGACCCGAGCAACATAAAGTTTTGCCGGACCAACAAAAATTACTTCAGGAATAATAGTCACCGCCTTCCCATGACCGTTACTACTCTTTTTTTCCATTTGAGGGCCATATAACTGGAATTCCGCCCAATTTTTAGATTTTCGTATGCTATAGCCCACATAGGTGGCATAGGCTGGGGCCACCATGTTTTACCCAATTTTTTCCTATGAATTTTTACACTTAAAATGCTTTCAAAATAGCATGTGTATGCATATATTAGCATGCCCAGGAGTTTTGATATTTTTACCTAATTTTTAAGATTTTTAAAATCAATTTATTGTCTATTTCAACTAGTAAAAACTCCAATAATTGCTACCAGGATTATCATTTTGGTAATAATTTATTTATATTCTCATATTTACACTAAAATATAATTAATGTGATTTTTTTTCATATTTTTATAAATTTATTTGGCATTTTTAAAGTTAAATTGCATATAATTGCAATTATAGCCTATTATTACAATTAATAGCATTTTACAATTACAAAAATCATCCCCAGTATTTTTAGATTAATATTTATATATTATTAATTAGTACTATGCTTTCAACTTGTTTTAAAATCATTGTAACTATTTTTTATAAAATAGAAAAGGAAAAATTGGCTATTTAACACATAGCCATTTCTATTTCAATCCTAGCCCCAATTTAACCCCCAATTCCACCCAATTAAACGACCTAATTTTTAATTTTTAACCCGACCCCTTAACCTTTTTTCAGTCCCGTCCAGATTTTCTTTTAATCCTGGCCGTTGATCATTTTGATCAACGACCCTAATTTGCCCTTTCCTTTTTAATCCCCTAACCCCTCTAACCCTAACTCATTTGCACAAAAACGCCGCCTCTAATTTCCCTTCATTTCCCAAAAACCTCTCTAGCCCTCCGAAACCCTAACCCTATTCCACCGATCTCTGTCTCACTTCCACCGGAATCCATAGCACCCCTGGCCATGGATGGCCTGTGCTCCCTCTCCCTCACCATCAGCTTGAGTTACTCGAAGCTTGGAGGCCTGAATTCCATGGTTCCTTTAGATCCGTCTCAGATCTGCAAGATGTATGGCCTTTATGGCCATTTTCCGGTGTGTTCAAGGCAATATGAGTCTCTTCGACTCAGGATCCGACTTTCCTCAAGACCTTCTCATTCTAAGGTCTTCTCTGCCATTTTTAAGCATTCCAAGGTTCTATACTCATTCGTTCCTTTGAGATCTGTGACATGCCTGGTCCTTATTTGACATTTTAAGGGTTTTCCCCAAATTTTTCTTTCTCAAAACCGTTCAAATCCAATTTTTAGGGATTCTGGAAAAAGTTTCTTTAAATGTTTTCTGACTCTTTTGCTCTCTCGTATGTGTGCTTATATTCGCTTGTTTATTTTTTATTACGCTCAAGTTTGTTTTCTTATTTCGATTTTGCAAGATCTTTTGTTGTTCCTTGTTCACATGTTAACTAGGTTGTTTGTCCTTTAATCTTTGCTATGTGTTCGTGCTCTTTGATTTTGTTTCACTTTACTAAGTTTCGTTGATATTCCTGCTCAGCATGTTCTTGCCTACCTTTTGTCTTAAAACTCGTAGTTTCTCTTGCTTCTGTTTGTGTATATCTGCCTCTCTCAATGACTTTGAATGATTTCTCACCCTTGATTCTATTTGAAGGATTTTAGGGGTTTTTCTTTGGGTGGATGGCACTAGGGTTTCACTTCGGAGCCCTAGGTTTCCAGACTCACTGTGAGCCTAGAACTGAGTTCAGAATCCTACTTTCCTGTGATTCTGAAATATTCAGTGTTAGGCTTTTCTTTTGTTTGAACTGTATGCTTTATATATGAGGAAAAACTTCCCTTTCAAAGATTTCACCCAGGATTGATTTTGAAATCGCTTTAATCATGCTAGTGATTCATCACTGATTTCTTCCAATTGAATCTCTTTCACTCTACTGGCTGTTTATTTTGATGTTTTTGTGTAAAAACCCTAGGCTTGTGATGTTTTCCTTAAATACTTGGTCTTGTGTATCTCTTCTGTGATTCTGTACCAACGTTTGAATTATTCTTTCCTTATTTACCTAAGGTTCTTTGTGATTACAATTGGATCCAGGATCCTTTTGACAGATTTTCAAACTGATACGTTATTTTTACTTTATAAAGAACACAACTATTCCATCTTTCCTTAATTACCAACTACGTACTTGACCTTATTTGTGCACTATATGGTTTCCTTACCTCAATCAAGCCTTTGTAAACTGATTTTTTTCCTCCTTATTCCATCTTGATTAGCCGTTTGACCTAGACCCCTTAATTAAAGGAGTCTAGTTTGTCTTAATTGATACTAATTGATTGGTTTCTATGTTTGTGCACTCTTTGCCTTCCTTACTTGTTTTAAAAAACTATATAAGGACATAGTCCTCCCTCTTTCTATTATCAATCAATTCTCAGAATTCAGAAACACACGAAAATACACCAACTCACACACTGAACTCATTTTTTTTTGCAATACTGTTTTCTAATCCTGCTTTTCTTGAGATCTTTTGGAACTGCTGTTTGCTATTTGGCTCTTTCAAGGCTACTTTTGCTTACTTATTTTTAGTGAAACTGGTATGTCTTTATTTAAATCTTCTGCCTCATCCCCTATGTGTTAGCTTTACAATTTCAGACTTCTTGTTTACTTTACTGTTTATGTGCTGTAACTTGTGCTCCACATCTCCTTTCTTTGCTTCTATTTCTGTTATGTATCTTCTACCCTTATTCCCTTCTATGTGCTGAGTTAAGCTTTTGGCCAGACAGTATCCTCATTACTGCCCAGGCCTTGGCTTGATCCACAATGGATCCTATCTCTCAATGCTTGACTAACAGGCTGGTCAGGGGTGTACCAGCATCTCAATTGCTGGGCATGACCACTAGCTTGCCCTATCTCTCTATTATTCCCTTCCCCTTGTGCATTTACACTTATTCCTAGAATCTTAAGTTCTTCCCCTCTCTTTTAAGGCTTGCCTTTGGACCTTGAGCTCCCTCTGAACTTGGACATTCAAGAGCTGGCATTCCCACACTGCACTGTGTTTTGAAATGTGTTTTAGGTGTAAGCACAGCCCTGAGTCCCTTTGAGGCTCTTGGGAACTCTAATACACCCCAAATATAACAAAGTCTTTTGGAAATTTGATCCTGGAAATTGGTTTATCTCATATTAACTGACTTTGAGTCAGAATTAGGTTGATTAGATGTAGCTGGAATGTTCTGATGTAATTTTCACTTTCTCCCTCTTTCCGATTCATTCAAGTTGTAATAATTTGTAGTAACTATGGGGTATATAGTAAAAATGGGGGGTTTACTTATTGTATGCACAAGGGTAGACATCATGCTGATTAGGTATTACTTTCTGCATTTTCCAATACTTTTCATATAGAGATCCTACCTTAGATCCTGAATTTTCATGAAAAATCCTATTTTAGATTCTGCATATATTTCGTATAGAAAACCTGCCTATAGGACTTCATAGTTTCTGCATTTTCGCACTTAGAAAACCTGCCTATAGGACCTTTTATAATTCTGCATCTAGAGAGCAGGCCTATAGGTCTTTCGCTACTTCTGCATGTATACGCTACAAGGAAAACAACTTTAGGCTTAATAATAACCAATTAATTTAGAGATCATGTCTATAGGATTATTGCAACTGTTAAAATCAATGACACTTAGAAATCATGCCTATAGGATCAAATTAACTGAATCAGCCTCGTTTTGAATCTAAACCCAGTCTTAAAATATGCAGAACCCTTTTCTAAAACTAGTAAATTTTTCCTTAAAATTAGTATACTTCTACATTATTAGATATCATGCCTATAAGTCTCACCTAGGCAAGCCGGTAGGTAATTGATTAACTATATATCAGTTTTGATAACTACATCTAGTCAGGGCTAATTCGGACTCCTTATTTGGAAAATATGTGATAAATCAATCTGTCCTACACTTTTCTTACTTAAAGGCCTAATCAATATTTGCAAGTCATGCTAAATAATTTGCTACATTGAATGAGGAGGCCTACTTGAGCCTTAATTCCTATTTGCTTCCTTTTAGATGCTATTTGTTATTGTTTGTCGCCTAGCTTTTTATCCTTTTGAAATTCTGAAAAGCCCTAAATCCCCCCCTTTTGGATTAGTAGTCTCAATGCCTCCGAGACTAATAGGATTGAGGTGGGTAATAGCATGCAATAAGTAACGATACCATTCCATGCTTTAATACCTTAACGGGGTGGGAAGGGTAGATATGGATATGATGGCCGGTGCGCTAATATCACGTGCGACCCCTCTTCTGAGGAGTGATTGCTAGATATTGCATTGATGTGATCCATATTAATTATAAACCTAGGACCCCTCTCCCTTTATTTTCTTTCATCTCTTCTTGTAAAACTACGTAAGTCTTTTATAAATTTCAGCCCTCTTTACTTATCTTTAAAAGTTTTCAACTTATTTGCAATGCCATATGCAAGCCCCTCTATTTGAACCCCTAATTGCTTATTTGATTATATGAAGTCACAATTGTATCATGGCCGGGAACCACACTAGTGGATCTTGAGAGGTGCCTAACACCTTCCCTCGAGATAATTTCTAGCCTTTACCCAAACTCAGGTTCTTCAAACTCAAACCCTTTATAGTGTCCTAATGCACTTAATCATTGGGTGGCAACTCTTCAATTCTAAAACCCAATTCCCAAAATGGAACGAGTTGTCCTCTCAAATGTCATAAACCTAATTTCGCGAGGAAAAGGAGGCATCGACAGCATGGCGACTCTGCTGGGGATTATTTTAGGCTTTTACCATTTTATGTTGCTTGTGACTTTACTGCTTCATTATTGCTTTTATTTAATGTTTTTATCTCTTTTCTACTTCGAAACTAACTTGACCTTTTGTTTCTTTTCTTTAATGCTTTCTTTTACCGCTTTCCTTCAATATTGTTGTAATTGTGAGCAATTATTTTAATCATTATTTTATGAACGTGCAAATACATGACAACCTGTTTCATTCTTGTAATTGCATCTTCAACATCATATTCCACTCGTGCCAAACAAAATACCATAGCAACGCTTATAATGAGTGGTTGTGCCCTTCCAATATTATCACCTCATAAATTTGGCAAAGGCGTATTTGCGGTAAAACCAGCCGATCAGCGATGCAGTCGACGATTTTGTGCTTTTCCCTCTTGAGTTTTCCGCTCAAGGGTACCGATCTAACACCCCATAGAAACCTTACTCTGTTTAACTGTGCATGCATCATGGTCAAACCTAGCTGAGTAAGTTATGTTGTCCACATAATGACTCTTTAAGATAGCCTTATCCAAAGTCCACTAGGTTTCCTTGGAACCCAAATGGACACTACCACGTCTGTGCATTTATTTGGAGAACTAAATGTTGCTCATGCTAATTATTGATTTAAATAGTCGAGTCTGGTGGGGGATAAGGGCCTAACACTTTGTTTTGCAGAAAATGAGGCACGAAGTCCCCAGATTCGGCATGGTAACCAACATTCACCCAAGATTGCTAAGCTGGTGGGAAGACCTTCACTCCAGTGATCAGACTCTCATCCACAAATATTTGGGAAATTTGCCTTCTCTTTTGGAAATCCAACCCGATAACAAAATCATAGAAGCTGCAACTCTATTCTGGGATGTCGACAGATCTGTGTTCCGCTTCGAGGATCTTGAAATGACACCTTTGCTCGAAGAAATAATAGGTTAGCTAGTATTCCTTGGGAGACTCCGGGTTTGCTTATGCCAGAAAATTGCAAGGGTAGGGGTTTCCTCAAGATGATGGGACTAAATAAAAACCTAGACTTGACCTCTTTGAAGGACTCATACATTCCTTTCGACTATTTGTACGAGAGGTACGACCATAGCAAGTCCTACCGCACTTACCCAGATGAATTTGCCCTCACCTCATTGGGGCATATCGACAGAAGGGTCTTCATCTTTATGTTCTGCTTTATAGGGATGATGGTATTTCCTATAAAGAAGGCTAGGATCCATACTAGACTAGCCATGGTCACCAAGACTTCAATGGAAGGGATTGGTGAGCAGCCTTTCAGCATAGTACCAATGATTGTCGCGGAGATATATCGAGCCCTGGAAAACTGTCAACAAAGGGCGAATCACTTTGAGGGATGTAACTTTATACTTTAACTTTGGCTCATGGATCACCTCCAAAAGGGTGAATATCGGCAAGAGATTTTGTGTAGAGATTGGGATGATCATATCACCTTCCATTAGCCAAGGCGAATGAACTATATGCCTAATATGTTTGCTCAGCCAAAGGATGCTAAAGGGTGGGTAGAGTTGTCTGAAAATCTGAAGGAAGACCAAGTGCAGTGGATGTTTGAGTGGTTACCTACTCAAGAGTTCATCGTCCGATCTCGGGACGCACCGTTTCTTATACTCATTGGTCTAAGGGGAACTTTTCCTTATGTCCCTCTCCGAGTCATGAGGCAGGCAGGGAGAAAGCAGGTTATACCAAGGGTTGGTAAGATTAGTCACTTCAGGGCCGACTTACAAGACAACGATAACCCTCACAAGTGCCAGGCTCAGCACATGTGGCACTAAGAAATCATCCTGGGAAAAGATTCCATAAAACCAGACAGGTACCATGCTGGTTATACTCCATACTATCCAAGTTGGTTGGAAGACGATCATAGTGGGTTAGGACAACCCGGGTTTGCTCGAGGTCATAGGATCATCGACTAAAAGGCTGAGGTACATGTTAAGTACATCTAATTGCGCAAGCAGATTTGAGAGTGCGAAAGCGAACATCGGGAAATTCAAGAAGCACATCAGATGTTGATTGAAGAATGGAAAGATATGGCTATCAGCTCTAATAAGCAACTTGGGTATTTGGAATGGGGTTTAGTAGAGCTGGAAAGGAAGTTCATCCAGAGGATCGAAAACTGCCAGAACGCTGAAGGAAACGATGGAGGACACTTGGATATGGCTTATTTGCTGCTGGGACTGCGTGAGTTGGTGAAGCTGTTCGATGGAGCTAAAGATGCCGAGTCTGGGGAAGGTCCTTCTAGGAACAAGTAGTTAGGAGTCTTTTCTTTTGCTTTAAAATATAATAAGGTCAATGGCCATTAGTGACATTTTTTGCTTTCCGTTATTTTAGTGTCATTTTGGGATTCGACTTATTTTTATCAATAAAATGAGGCATTTAGCATTATAAGTTCTCCAAACTATTTGTCGCTAGGCGTACCTCGGGCACAACGAGGCACCCAAATTAGGACACGATTTATATTCTTGCATTATGTGTTTAAATCTATGTAAAGTTTTCTTCTCATAATCCGCACTAACTTGTTACCTTGTTTTGTTTTTACTTTTGTTTTAATTCCTTCCCCAAAAGGTTAGTTCGTGCACTCTGGCATTATCATACTACTCCACAAGATCCAAGGGCCCTCCACCTCCTCCTCCTCCTCCTCTTCCGAGTTCTATCAGAAACAAGAACAAAGGAAAAATGGAAGATTTGAACAACATCAGAAAGGAGAACTCGGCCAAAAGGGTAGAGGTTCCTCATGGTATTCAGGTTTCCAAAGAAAGTGTCGCCCAACTCGAACATAAGTTATTGAAATTTCAGGAAGAATTGGACCAAGTTCGAAACTTGGAAACTTATCATTTTCCTTCACTACCCCAGATGTCATCTTTTCCAACGCTCAAAATTCTACACCTCCACCAAACATCCCGAAACCACATAAACAACCCACTCCCCATCAACACTGCAACACATGTCACACTTCCAACAACACCCCACTACTCATTCCTGAAACACTAAACTCCACAAATGATCATCCCCACAACACCCCCATCTATGTGGAAACCAAACCACACTATATTCAACCTATTTCAAGCACACCAGAGTGTGATGACAAAGACTCTCTTATCAGGAACCTGGTCGCAGAACTCAAGAAGCTGACTAGTCGAGTGGCTGAATTATGAGGACCTTTGCATTCAACTATATGTCGAACTTCCTGAGGGGTACAAAACTCCCAAATTCGAGATGTTTGATGGCACAGGGGATCCCAAAGTTCATTTGAGAACCAACTGTGACAAGCTGGTCGGGGTGGGAAAGGATGAAAAGATTCGCATGAAGCTCTTTATGAGAACTCTGAAAGGGGATGCTCTATCTTGGTACATCAGCTAAGACCCCAAGAAGTGGACGAAATGGATAGATATGACGTCCGATTTCATGGACAGGTTCAGATTCAATACAGAGAATGCGCCAGATGTATTCTACATCCAGAACTTAAAGAAGAAACCTACATAGACATTCCGCGAGTATGCTATTTGTTAGAGATCAGAGGATGCTAAGGTCAGGCCGGCCTTAGAAGAAGAACAGATGAACATGTTTTTCGTCCGAGCTCAAAACCTACAATATTATGAGAGGTTGATCTTGATTGAAGGCCATAAATTTTCTAACATCATCAAGCTAGGAGAAAGGATCGAGGAAAGCATTAAAAGTGGTATGGTCACTATCTTTGAAGCATTGCAGGCCACCAACAAGGCTCTAAAGTCTGGTGGCGCATCCAAGAAAAGGGATGTGAGTGCCATGATGGTTGCACAGAGAACAAAATCCCCAATAAAATACCAAACCTACCTAATATCTCCTCTCACATATCAACCTACCCCGAATTACCAAGCACCCTCGGCTTCCTACCAAGCTCCACCGCCTACATACTAATCATCTCCACCCCCACATATAAAACTACCTCACTAAGATATTTTCAGCCCACACCCGTTTACCAAGCCTATAATTCTCAGCCCTCTAACTATCAATCACCTCCCACTCACCAAAAGTTTCCTACACCCCGACCAAACTTCGACCGCAGGCCTCCCAAATAATACACCGCCATTACTGAGCTAATTGAATAGCTGTATGAAAGGCTTAAAGCTGCTGGTTACGTCACCCCTATCCCTGCTATAACTCCAGAAAATCCTTCCTAGTGGATCGACACGAACAAAACTTGTGCACACCATTCCAGCATAAAGAGGCATACCATTGACGAGTGTCGCTCTCTGAAGGATAAGATCCAAGCTTTAATTGACAACAAGATTATTGTGGCTAAGGAGCCTGCTCCGAACGTCTGCAACAACCCTCTGCCTGACCACAAAGGTGGAGGCATTTACATGATAGAGATAGAAGATAATTGGGACCCCAACAGATCGATCAGATTGATTGCTAAAGGCGACGAGCCAAAGAAACCAACAGTCACCATTAATCCGATTGTAGTTCAGATCCAGCCTTCAGGAGACACTGAAGTGAACATGTCCATACCACTTGAGTTCGAAGCACCTTCTTCTGCAAAGGCGCCCGGAACAATTGAGGTCAAATTTGGAACTCCAAAAGCACCTGCGCCATTTGAAGCTGTTGTGTTACCTTCAAGGGTGCCCGTTCCGGTAGCAATGTTAGACATAACATCGTTCCACTCAAAGGCCATAGTGTGGGATTATACAATCGAGGTGAGAAGGAAAGGTACAACCAAATCTGGAGAAACAATTGCAGCACAAGGTATGACCAAAACTGGCAGGGTTTATACTCCAGAACATCTAGCTGAATTTAGTAAGCAAGCCTCTGGATGACCAACCGTCACTGAAACTGGGCCTGATGACCTCTGGAGGAAGAACAAACAAATGAGTACTCAGTCATTGATCAGTTGAACAAGACGCTAGCTCAGATCTCCATCTTAACTCTACTACAAAGCTCTGATGCACAAAAGAATACCTTATTGAATGTGTTGCGCGAGGCATATGTGCCTAGCAACACAACTGGAGGAGAAATGGAAAACATGGTAGGGAAAGTGTTGGAGAGTCATAAAATCACTTTCCACAAAGATGAGCTGCCACCAGAAGGGCTAAGCCACAACAAAGCATTGCACATCACTGTGGATTCTGATTGACGGAGGGTCCAGCCTCAATATTTGTCCATTGGTGACTCTCAGAACATTGGGAAAGAGTTTGCATGAGATCAAGGATGGGGCAATCAACGTCAAAGATTTTGATGGTTCCAAAGGTCCACTATTGGGGAAATCAGTTTGTGTCTACAAATGTGACCGACTTGGTTCGGCATTGATTTTCAGGTGATAGACATCCCAACATCTTACAACTTGCTATTGGGATGACCCTGGATTCATGCTGTTGGAGCTATAGCATCAACCCTACATCAGGCTGTGAAGTTTGAGTGGAATCACAAAGAGGTGATTATTCATAGCGACGGTAGCAATACCATATACAGTCGCCAGACCATCCCAGCGATCAGATGAAGGAAGAAGATAGGTGGGGAAACCTACCATCACATTGAGCGAGTCAATGCTGTTGATAAGGACAAATGGTGGGATAACAAAATTGAAAGTATACTGAATTGGTGTGGATACGAGCCTGGCAAGGGACTCAGCAAGAATCTCCAAGGTATCGCCAAACCTATCAAGCTGAAGAAACATGGTACCACCTTCGATTTGGGATACGAGTATACCTGGAAAGAGTTCAACGAATGGTCACCACCATGGCGCGGACCTTATTACCCACTGGAGCATCCGTTACCTCGCTTGGAGCAAACTTTTCAGCCAGCCGATGTCATATATGGGTCAGAAGAAAAGGAAGCACTGGTAGCAATGAGGAATTTATTTCTGGAAGATGATAATATGGACTGTTGTGTCATTTTTGAGGAGGAAGGCCCTTTCATACATGCTGTGAGCCGAGCAGAACGCCTCAACAATTGGTCCATCAGAACCACTTGAGCCCTTAAAGCTTTAGGGTAGCAAGGCTGAACAAAGCACTATGCATTATTTTTCACTTTTTCGCTAATTGACTTTCTTTCCGCATTTTCTTTAAAATAAGAGCTCCAATGTTCAAAACAATTATGAAATTTATCAAAGCATTTTAGTCTCTTATACATCTCGCTCTTATTGCTTTTCATTGTTTACTTTATTTTACACAGCATTACTATTACTTATCTTGATGAATCGATGATTGTGACATGCGACGAGACAACACAACGAACGGATATAGACTTAGAAGAGGATGATACACCAAAAGAGGTTGTTAAGGAGGTTGAATATTTTGAGAATAGGCCTAAGTCTAACTTGGACGAAACTAAAATTGTCAACTTGGGAGATACAGAGAATGTCAAAGAAATGCGCATCAGTGTTCATCTGTCACCATCAGAAAAGAAGAGTACACAAAATTTCTAAGGGAATATAAGGACATATTCTCCTGGTCGTATGATGATATGACCGGTCTCAGTACATCTATTGTAGCTCATAAATTGCGAACCGATCCGACATGTTCGTCGGTAAAGCAGAAGCTCAAAAAGTTCAAACTCGACATGAGTTTGAAAATCAAAGAAGAAGTCACCAAGCAAGTCAAAGCTAAGGTCCTCAGGGTAGTGGAATACCCGACATGGTTAGCCAACATAGTGCTAGTGACAAAGAAGGACAGGAAGGTTAGAGTTTGTGTTGACTACCGGGATCTCAACCAAGCCAGTCCGAAAGATGACTTCCCCTTGCCAAATATACACATTCTAATTGACAACTGCGCCAAGCATGAACTACAGTCATTCATCGATTGTTTTGCTGGGTACCATCAGATATGGATGGATGAGGAAGACGCAGAGAAAATGGCTTTCATTATGCCGTGGGGAATGTATTGTTACAAGATGATGTCGTTTGGGTTAAAGAATGCTGGGGCTACTTACATGAGGGCCATGACTACTATTTTCCATGACATGATACACAAAGAGATCGAGGTGTATGTAGACGATGGCATCATCAAATCCAAGAAAGCCATTGACCACATGGAAGATCTGAGGAAATTCTTCAACAGACTAAGAAGGTACAATTTGAAACTGAATCCCGCCAAGTGTGCGTTTAGGGTCCCTGATAGAAAGTTACTTGGGTTCATCGTAAGCCGCCAAAGAATAGTACTAGATTCATCAAAGGTTAAGGCCATTCAAGAATTGCCACAGTCGAGGAACAAGAAGGACATGATGAGTTTCCTGAGGAGACTCAACTATATCAGTCAGTTCATAGCTCAGTCCACTGTCCTTTCTGAGCCAATCTTTAAAATGTTGAAGAAGGCACCGCTAACAAATGGGCTGATAATTGTCAGAAAGCATTTTATAGAATCAAATAATACCTATAAACACCGCCAGTTCTGGTTCCGCCCGAACCGGATATACCGCTATTGCTCTACCTTGCAGTATTTGATAGAGCATTCAGTTGTGGTTTGGGGCAACATGATGAAATGGGGAGAAATGAGCAAGCCATCTATTACCTCAGCAAGAAGTTCACCCCGTACGAGCCCCGATATTCTCTATTAGAGTGCTCCTGTTGTGCTCTGACTTGGGTAGCTCAGAAGTTGAGGCATTATTTCTGTGCCTATACCACTTATCTCATATCAAGAATGGATCCGCTGATGTATATCTTCCAGAAGCCCATGCCCACTGGCAAGCTAGCCAAGTTGCAAATCCTGGTAAGTGAATTCAACATTGTCTACATGACCCGGAAGGCAATCAAAGGACAAGCATTGGCTGATCATATTGCTGAAAATCCTGTGGATAGAGAATACGAGCCTTTAAAGACATATTTTCTTGATGAAGAGATATCTTTCATAGGAGAAGATATTGCAGAATCCTATGATGGTTAGAGAATGTTTTTTGACGGAGCAACAAATTTCAAAAGAGTTGGCATAGGAGCAGTCCTAGTATCGAAAACCGGCCAGCATTATCTGGTATCTGCCAAACTCAGATTCCCATGCACGAACAACATGGCCAAATACGAAGCCTGCATCTTAGGGCTCAAGTTGGCTTTCCGAGAAGAATGGGCAACCAAAAACTCCAAGATACTCCCTTATCTGCATCATGTATAAGAGTTGAGGAAGAGGTTTACAAAGATAGAATTCCAGCATGTTCCCAGAGTCCAGAATGAGTTTGCCGACACATTGGCTACCATATCATCTATGATTCAGCATCCAGCTAAGAACTTCATAGATCCTATTCCGGTAAAAATTCATGATCAGCCAGCCTATTGCGCTCATGTCGAGGAAGAAGCAGATGGAAAACTGTGGTTTTATGACATAAAAGAGTATTTGACAACATGAGAGTATCCAGAACATGCAAACGCTACTCTGAAGCGCACACTTCGGAGGTTATCTAACAACTTATTTCACAGCGAAGGAATCCTATACAAGAGGACTCCCGATTTTTGGGACTACTAAGATGTGTCGAAGCAAAGGAAGCATCCAGGTTATTAGAAGAGGTCCATGCAGGGACCTGCGGTCCACATATGAACGGTTTTGTCTTAGCAAAGAAGATACTCCGGGTAGGATATTTTTAGATGACTATGGAAATGGACTGCATCCAGTATGTCTGAAAGTTCCATCATTGTCAGATACACGTAGATATGCTAAAGTTGCCTCCAAATGAGCTTACTGCAACAAGCTCACCGTGGCCGTTCGCCACTTGGGGAATGGATGTTATCAGAACAATCGAGCCTGCCGCATCAAACGGGCACATGTTCATTCTAGTAGCAATTGATTATTTTGCCAAATAGGTTGAAACAACATCATATAAGGCAGTGACCAAGAAAGTTGTGGCAGATTTGTCCGCGACCGTATTGTTTGCCGGTTCGGCATCCCAGAATCAATCATTACTGACAATGGTTACTATATCAATAGTGACCTGATGAAAGCAATGTGTGAAGCATTCAAGATCAAACACAAGAACTCTACAACCTACAAACCTCAGATGAATGGAGCTGTAGAAACGGCCAACAAGAATATCAAGAGGATACTAAGGAAAATGATAGAAAAGCATAAGCAGTGGCATGAGAAGTAGCATTCGCTCTATTGGGATACCGTACCATAGTTCTCACGTCAACCGGGGCAACCCACTATATGCTAGTTTATGGTACAGAAGTGGTCATCCCCGCCGAGGTAGAAATTTCCTCCTTGAGGATCATACAAGAAGCAGAACTCGACGATATAGAATAGGCAAAAAGTAGATACGAGCAGTTAGATCCTATAGATGAGAAGAGAATGAACGCAACTTTCCATGCTCATTTGTATTAGAACAGAATGTCCAGAGCCTTCAACAAAAAAGTCAAGCCGAGAAAGTTTACACCGGGGCAGCTGGTGCTGAAGAAAATATTCCCGCATCAAGATGAATCCAAATGGAAATTCTCTCCCAACAGGCAAGGTCTGTACATGGTTCATCGGTTTCTAACTGGAGGAGCCCTCATACTTGCAGAAATGGACAGAGTATTCTGGCCGAAGCCGATCAATTTAAATGCGGTGAAGCGATACTATGTGTAACCTTTATGTTTCCCTTATGATGTAATTTGGACTACGCCTGACCTGATTCTCGTTTAAGAGGGGATATGTAGGCAGCCCTATGGATTCGGTCATAATCTAATAAAATATTTATTTCCCCCACTATTGGAAACTGGGGCAGAATTTTGAGGAGGACCCTCAAAATTCCGAAGTTGATTTTCAGCCATTTATCACACGCAGCCGCCAGAAGCACCAGCCCAATAAACTGGGGAAGAATTTTGAAGAGGACCCTCAAAATTCTGGAGCGAGAGAGGTTGCAATGTTTTGAACCGCGTCGCAGTCTTCGGTTCATCTAAAGAAAACTATTTTCAATTATGTACTTATGTTACATTTTTGCTAAATTATTCATCATTACTATCAAAATTGCTTTGTTTAGTAATGCTACCCCAATGATACACAATGCCAAGCAGGACGAGCAAAGTCCACGAGAAGACGGACTAACTTTCCCTATTTACAAAACTCACAATTTTTCTTTGGATGCAGGCACTCAAGACATAAAATCATCAGATACGATTACACACTCATACGTTTTCTAGAATACAACCCTCAGACTCATCACCTATTTACAATTGCTATCCGTACGCGACATCCCCAACAACCACGATATAGCAATCAGCTATCATCTATGAGCTAAGAGATTTCATTACTATTCGCCTTTTATTTTCTGCATTGCATAAGGCTACCATTCTACCTTCCAAGACTAAGCACTATCTCCATCTGCATTCTTCTACATTGCCTTTTGAGACTAAGCTCTATCTCCATCTTGTATTTTCTGCATTGCATAAGGCTACCTTTCTGCCTTCCGAGACTAAGCACTGTCTCCACCTGCATTTTCTGCATTGCATAAGGCTACCGTTCTGCCTTCCAAGAATAAGCACTGTCTCCATCTGCATTCTTCTATATTGCCTTTCGAGACTAAGCACTGTCTCCATCTGCATTCTCTTGCATTGCATAAGGCTACCTTTCTGCCTTCCGAGACTATGCACTATCTCCACCTGTATTTTCTGCATTGCATAAGGCTACCATTCTACCTTTCGAGGTTAAGATCTACCTTTATCTGTATGCCTGAAATGTCGTCACCTTCATTTAAATCCTGCATCGGCTGAAGTATCGCCACCTTCATTCAAATCTTGCATCGGCCGAAATATCGCCACCTTCATTCAAATTCTGCATGGCTGAACTGTCGCTACCTTTACCCTGCACCGGCTGAAAGATCACTACTTTCTGCATTTCATAGGCTGAAAGATCTCCAAATTGTCCAAAGGCATCATTGATCGGAGGCACCATTTTCATATCCCGAGAATGCCATACCATTGCCTGAGGACCCCATTTACCTTTTGCATATCCTTATTCAAAGGAATCATAGTTCGGAGGCACCATTCTCAGAGCCCGAGAAGATCATTTCATAGTCTACAAATCCTTTATCATACGCTTGATGGCCACGAACATCATGGTCCGAGGACGTCATCTTAAACGTCCAAAGATAACATTCATGGTCCAACGGGAACTTGCATCACGTTTAAATTTATGCACAATATATGTTTGTATTGCTCACTTACAGGTATGCCGCCTAACAATGACCGTCTCAGCAGGAGCGATCCCGCCCTGTTCCCGCAACCCATCAGACTTTAACCATCATTCTCAACCCGAATATCTCATCTGTTATTGTAAAATCCCCATCGGCATATTCCGCCGATGGATCCTAAACTATATATGGCCCGATTCTTGTAAAATCGGGGATATATAGGTAGCTCAAGAACCAGAGCTCGATCAAAATTCTTCAAATCGTTTCGTTCGGTCAAAATTGACCATCATATCTTTACCCGACAACTCTTTCATCCTTCTCGAGTTATTTTTAGTATCAGTCTATTGATAGTACTAACTTATCGTCTCTTGCTGATGTCTTGAGCTGAGGGTCTCCTGGAAACAACCTCTCTGCCCCCCGGGGTAGGGGTAAGGTCTGCGTACATATTACCCTCCCCAGACCCCACTTGTGGGATTATACTGGGTTGTTGTTGTTGTTGTTGTTCTTTCGTCCTTCTCGGGTAAAGAAGGGCAGCTGTTGATACTCAATTTTTCTCTATGTGTTTTTACACTCAAAATGCCTTCAAAATAGTATGTGTATGCATATATTAGCATGCCCAGGAGTTTTGCTATTTTTCCCTAATTTTTAAGATTTTTAAAATTAATTTATTGTCTATTTCTAGAAGTACAAAATCCAATAATTTCTCACGGGATAATAATTTCGGGAAAAATTTATTTATATTCTCATATTTACACCAAAATATAATTAAGGTGATTTTTGCATATTTTTTACAAATTTATTTGGCATTTTCTTTTAATCTTGGTCGTTGATCATTTTGATCAACGACCCTGATTTTCCCTTTAATTTTTTAATCCCCTAACCCCTCTAACCCTAACTCATTTGCACAAAGACGCTGCCTCTAAACTCCCTTCATCTCATAATAACCTCTCTAGCCCTCTAAAACCCTAACCCTATTCCACCGATCTCCGTCTCACTTCCACCGGAATCCTTGGCACCCCTGGACCTGGATGGCCTGTGCTCCCTCTCCCTCACCATCAACTTGAGTTACTCGAAGCTTGGAGGCCTGATTTCCATTGTTTCCTTTAGATCCGTCTCAGATCTGCAAGATCTATAGCCTTTACGACCATTTTCCGGCGTGTTCATGGCAATATGAGTCTCTTCGACTCAGGATCCGACTTTCCTCAAGACCTTATCATTCTAGGGTCTTCTCTGCCATTTTTTAAGCCTTCAAAGATTCTATATTTATTCGTTTATTTGAGATCTGTGACATGCTTGTTCCTTACTTGACGTTTTAAGGGTTTTCCCCAAATTTTTCTTTCTCAAAACCGTTCAAATCCGATTTTTAGGGAGTCTGGAAAAGGTTTCTTTAAATGTTTTCTGACTCTTTTTCTCTCTCTTATGTGTGTTTATACTCGTTTGTTTATTTCTTATTATGCTCAAGTTTGTTTTCTTATTTCGATTTTGCAAGATCTTTTGTTGTTCCTTGTTCACATGTTAACTGGGTTGTTTGTCCTTTACTCTTTGCTATGTGTTCGTGCTCTTTGATTTTGTTTCACTTTACTAAGTTTCATTGATATTCCTACTCTGCATGTTTTTGCCTACCTTTTGTATTAAAGCTCATAGTTTCTCTTGCTTTTGTTTGTGCATGGCTGCCTCTCTCAATGACTTTGAATGATTTCTCACCCCTGATTCTATTTGAAGCCCTAAAATTTAGGGGTTTTTCTTTGGGTGGATGGCACTAGGGTTTCACTTTGGAGCCATAGGTTTCTAGATTCACTCTGAGCCTGGAACTGAATTCGGAATCATACTTGCCTGTGATTCTGAAATTTTCATTGTTAAGCTTTTCTTTTGATTGAATTTTATGCTTTATATATGAGGAAAAACTTCCATTACAAATATTTCACCCAGGATTGATTTTGAAATCCATTTAATCATGGTAGTGATTCATTACTAATTTCTTTTGATTAAATATCTTTCACTCTACTGGTTGTTTATTTTGATCTTTTTGTGTAAAAACCCTAGGCTTGTGATGTTTTCCTTAAATACTTGGTCTTGTGTATCTCTTTTGTGATTCTGTACCAACATTTGAATTATTCTTTCCTTATTTACCTGAGGTTCTTTGTGATTACAATTAGATCCGGGATCCCTTTGACTGATTTTCAAATTGATACCTTATTTTTACTTGACAAAGAACACTACTATTCCATCTTTCCTTAGTTACCAACTATATACTTGACCTTATTTGTGCACTATATGATTTCCTTACCTTAATCAAGCCTTAGTAAACTGATTTTTTCCTCCTTATTCCATCTTGATTAGTCGTTTGACCTAGACCCCTTAATTAATGTAGTCTAGTTTGTCTTAATTGATACTAATTGATTGGTTTCTATGTTTTTGCACTCTTTGAATGCCTTACTTGTTTTTAAAAACTATATAAGGACCTAGTCCTCCCTCTTTCTATCATCAATCAATTCTCAGAAATTAGAAACACACGAAAATACACCAACTCACACACTGAACTCACTTTTTTTTGCAATACTGTTTTCTAATCCTGCTTTGCTTGAGATCTGTTTGCAATTTGGCTCTTTCAAGGCTAATTTTGCTTACTTATTTTTTGTGAAACTGGTATGTCCTTTATTTAAATCTTATACCTCATCCCCTATGTGTTTACTTTACAGTTTCAGACTTCTTGTTTACTTTACTATTTATATGCTGTAATTTGTACTCCACATCTCATTTCTTTGCTTCTGTTTCTATTATGAATCCTCTACCGATATTCCATTCTATGTGCTAAGTTAAGCTTTTGGCCTGATAGTATCCTCATTTCTGCCAAGGCCTTGTCTTGATCCACTAAGGATCCTAACTCTCCATGCTTGACTAGTAGGCTGGTTAGGGGTGTGCCAGCATCCCAATTGCTGTGCATGACCACTAGCTTGCCCTGTCTCTCTCTGATTCCCTTCCTCTTGTGCACTTACACCTATTCCTAGAATCTTAAGTTCTGCCTTTCTCTTTTGAGCCTTGCCTTGGGACTTCATAATTTCTGCATTTTCGCACTTAGAATACCTGCCTATAGGACCTTTTATAATTCTGCATCTAGAGAGCATGCCTATAGGTATTTCGATAATTCTGCATGTATAAACCACTAGGCAAACACCTTTAGGCGTAGTAATAACCAATTAATTTAGAGATCATGTCTATAGTATTATTGCAACTGTTAAAATTAATGACACTTATAAATCATGCCTATAGGATCAAATTAATTGAATCAGCCTCGTTTTGAATCTAAAACCAGTCTTAAAATCTGCAGGTCCCTTTTCTAAAATCAGTAAACTTTTCCTTAAAATCAATATACTTTAACATTATTAGATATGTTACCTATAAGTCTCACCTAGGCAAGCCGGTAGGTAATTGATTAACTATATATCGGTTTTGATAACTACATCTAGTCAGGGCTAATTCAGACTCCTCATCTGGAAAATATGTGATAAAACAGCCTGTCCTACACTTTGCTTAATTAAAGACCTAATCAGTATTTGCAAGTCATGCTAAATAATTTGCTACATTGAATGAGGAGGCCTACTTGAGCCTTAATTCCTATTTGATTCCTTTTAGATGCTATTTGTTATTGTCTGTCACCTAGCTTTTTATCCTTTTGAAATTCTGAAAAGCCCCAACTCTCCCCTTTTGGATTAGTAGTCTCAATGCCTCCGAGACTGATAGGATTGCGGCGGGTAATAGCTTGCAATAAGTAACGATACCATTCCATGCTTTAATACCTTAACGGGGTGGGAAAGGTAGATATGGATATGATGGCCGGTGCGCTAATATCACGTGCGACCCCTCTTCTGAGGAGTGATTACTGGATATTGCATTGATGTGATCCATATTAATTATAAACCTAGGACCCCTCTCCCTTTATTTGCTTTCATCTATTCTTGTAAAACTATTTAAGTCTTTTATAAATTTCTACCCTCTTTACTTATCTTCAAAAGTTTTCAACTTATTTGCAATGTCATATGCAAGCCCCTCTATTTGAACCCCTAATTGCTTATTTGATTATATGAAGTCACAATTGTAGCATGGCCGGGAACCACACCAGTGGATCTTGAGGGGTGCCTAACACCTTCCCCTCGAGATAATTTCAAGCCCAATTCCCAAAAGGGAGCGAGTTGTCTTCAAACTCAAACGTGTCTTAATACACCTAATCATTAGGTGGAGACTCTTCAATTATAAAACCCAGTTCCCAAAAGGGAGCGAGTTGTCTTCACAAATGTCATAAACCTGATTTCCCAAAACTTTGCTGGCCAATCAAAAGTGATCTAAGGAACAACAGTCACCGCCTTGCCATGATCGTTAAATATTTTATGGCATTTAAGTGCCATAAAACTAGAATTTCGCTCGATTCCAAAACTTTCGTGTGTTGTAGACCACGCTGGTAGCATGGGCCCATGTCACCGGACCTGTATCATCTAAACCTTGCCGGCCCATTAAAAATTACCTAAGCAACAATAGTCAGCGCATCGCCATGACGTATACTCGACTTTTGCGTTTTAGGGCGATAAAATTGGAATTTCACCCGATTCCTAGATTTTCGTATGCTATTGCCTACACCAGTGGCATGAGCTTGGGCCATCGATCAAGGATCACCTAAAATTTTGCCGGCCTACCCAGAACAATCTAAGGGACAATATTCATAGCCTCGTTATGACAGTTACTCATTTTTTGGTATTTTAGGGTCATAAATATGGATTCTTCCCGATTCCTATATTTTCATGCTATAACCCACGTGGGTTGCATGGGCTCGGACCACCGGACCTCGACCACATAAAATTTTTTTGGACAAACAAAAATAACCACAGGAACAATAGTCACCACATCTCCATGACCGTTAATCATTTTTTTTTGCGTTTGAGGGACATATAACTAGAATTCTACCCAATTTCCAGATTTCCGTGTGCTATAGCCCACGTCGGTGGCATATGCCTGGGACACAGGACCCGAATCGCATAAAAATTTTCCAGCCCATAATAAATGACCTAAGGATCAATTTCCACCGATTCACCATGATTTTTACTCGTTTCTTTGCAATTTAGGTCCATAAAACCGGAAATCCGCCTGATCTCAAATTTTCGTGTGCTACAACCACGCTAGAGGCATGGACCTGGGCCATCGGAACCGGATCACATAAAATTTTGCTAGCCTATAAAATGACCTAAGGAACAATAGTCACCACCTAGCCATGGGCTTTACTAATTATTTGGCGTTCTAGAGCCATATAACTAGAATTCCGCACGATTTACAGATTTTCATGTGCTATAGCCCACGTCGGTGACATCGGCCAGGGCCACCGGACCCGGGTCACATAAAATTTTGTCGGGCCATGAAAAAGTGACCTAATGATCAATTTTCACCACCTCGCCTTGATTGTTACTCATTTCCTAGCATTTTACGGTCACAAAACTAGAATTTTGCCTGATTCCCAGATTTTTGTATGTTATAGACCATGTCGGTGGCATTGGCCTAGGCCACTAGACATGGATCCTCCTAAATTTGTCCGATCCATCATAAATGACCTAATAAAAATATGTTTACCGCCTTTCCAAGACCGTTACTCATTTTTTTACCGTTTTAGGGCCATAAAATTAAAATTTCGCCCGGTTCTCAAATTTGCATGTGCTATTGCCCACACTGGTGGCATGGGCCTGGATTGCCCAAATTTTTTTTCGTTCCATCCAAAATGACCTAGGAAATAATAGGCGCTGCCTCTCCATGGCCGTTATGCATTTTTTGGCATTTTAGGGCCATAAAACTAGAATTTTGCCCGATTCCTAGATTTTTGGGCATTTTTGGGGTTTTAGGGTCATAAAACTTAGATTCCGCCTCATTCCCAATTTTTTTGTGCTATAGCTCACACCGGTACCATTAGTCTGTGACACCAGACCCCGATCATCTAAAACTTCACCAGTCCATCAAAAACAACTGAAGGAACAATAATCACCGCCTCTCCATGATGGTTACTCGGTTATGGCAATTTTGTGCCCTAAAAATTGGAATTCCGCCCGATTCTCATATTTTCGTGTGCTATTGCCCACGTCGGTGGCATAGGCCCGAGCAACCAGACCCGAATCGTCTAAAACTTTGGAGGCCCATAAAAAATGATCTAAGTAATAATAGTCACTGCCACTCCATGTATGATACTCGTTTGTGGCATTTTAGGGCCATAAAACTGGAAGTCTACTCGATTCCCAAATTTTTGTGACCTATAGCCCACGTCGGTGGCATGAGCTCGGGACACCGTTGTGGCCGACCAATCAAAAATGATCTATGGAATAATAGTCACTAGCTCGCCATGATCGTTACTCATTTTTGGCTTTTAAGGGATATAAAATTTGAATTCCGCCCGATTTATAGATTTTCATGCGCTATAGCCCACACTGGTGGCATATTCCCGGGCCACCGGACCTGGATCACATAAAAAAATTCGGACCATCAAAAATAACCTCAGGAACAATTGTCACCACCTCGCTATTACCATTACTAATTTTTTGATGCTTTATGGCTGTAAAACTGGAATTTCGCCCAATTCCCAAATTTTCATGTTCTATTGCCCACGCCGGTGGTATGGGCCAGGGCTACAAGACCCAGGTTGTCTAAAACATTGCCGGACAAATAACCTAAAGAATAATAGTCACCTCTTTGCTATGACCGTTACTCATTTTTAACATTTTAGGGCCGTAAAACTTGAATTTTGCCTGATTCCTAGATTTTCGTATGCTATAGGCGGCGTCGGTGGCATGGGCCCGGGCTACCGGACCCAGATCACTTAATATTTTATTGGACCATCAAAATTGACTTAAGTTAAAATAGTCACTGCCTCTTCATGACCGTTACTCATTTATTTAGCACTTTAGGGCCATAAAAGTGAAATTCTGCCTTATTTCATAATTTTCGTATGCTATAACCCACGTCGGTGGCATAGACCAAGGCCACCGATCTAGGAGCTTCTAAAACTTCGTCGGTCCATCAAAAATAGCCTAAGGAACTATTATCACCACCTCTCCATGACCGATACACATATTTTGGTATTTTTGTGCGATAAAACCAGAATTCCACCGAATTCTTAAATTTTCATGTGCTATAGTCCATGCCGATGGCATGGGCCCCGACCACCGTGCCCGGATTGTATAAAGCTTTGCCAGGCTATCAAAAAGGATCCAAGAAACAATAGTCACGGCCTCGCTATGACTGTTACGCATTTTTGGCAATTTAGTTCTATAAAACTAGAATTCCGCTCAATTCTGAAATTTCATGTGCTGTACCCCATGTTGTGGCATAAGCCTGGGTCACCGGACAAGGATTGCTCAAAATTTTTCCGGCCCATCCAAAACGATCAAACTAAAAATAGTCACCGCCTCGCTATGAGCGTTACTCATTTTTTTGGCATTTTAGGGCCACAAATCTGAAATTCTGCCTGATTCTCATATTTTCGTGTGTTATAGCCCACATCGGTAGCATGGTCCCAAACTACCCGACCCAGATCGCTTAAAAATTAGTGGGACTATAAAAATTCCCTCAGGAACAATAGTCATTGCTTCTCCATGGCTGTTACTCATTTTTTGGCATTTAATGGCCATAAAATTGAAATTCTGCCCAATTATTAGATTTTCGTGTGCTACACCCTAGTCCGGTGGCATGGACCTAGGCCACAGGTCTCGGATCGCTTAGTATTTTGCCGGCCCATAAAAAATGACCTAAGAAACCATAATTACAGTCTCTCTATGAACGTTACTCATTTTTGACTTTTAGGGCCATAAATTGGAATTCCGCATGGTTCCGAGATTTTCGTTTGCTGTAGCCCACACCGATGGCATGGGCCTGGGCCACTGGACTCAAATCTTCTAAAACTTTATGGGTCCATCAAAAATAACCTAAGTAACAATAGTCTTTGCCTCGCCATGATCGTTACATATTTTTTGTCATTTGTTTGTCATAAAATTGGAATTTCGCTCGACTCTTAGATTTTTGCGTGATATAGCCTACGACGGTGGTAGGCCTAGAGCACTGGACCCGAATCGTATAAAACTTGCCGGCCCATAATAATGACCTAAGGAACAATATTCACCGCCTCTCCATGATTGATACTCTTCTTTGGCATTTTAGGGCTATAAAATCGGAATTTCGCTGGATTCCCAGATTTTTTTATGTTATAACCCACGCCGGTGGCATGAGCTCGGGCCACCAGACAAGGATGGTCTAAAAATTTTCCGACCCATCAAAAATGATCTATAGAACAATCGTCATCGCTACGCCATGTCCGTTACTTATTTTTGGCATTTTAGGTCTCTAAAACTGGAATTCCATCCAATTTCCATATTTCCGTGTGCTATAACCCACGCTGGTGGCATGGTCCTGGGCCACCGGACCCGGATCACATAAACTTTTGTCGGCCCATAAAAATAAGCTCGGGAATAATTTTCCTCGCCTCGCCATGACTATTACTCATTTTTTGACGTTTTATAGCCATAAAACTGGAATTCTACCCGATTCCTAGATTTTCTTGTTCTATTGTCCACGCCCGTGGTATGGGACCAGGCCATCAGAGTCGGGTCATCTAAAACTTTTCCGGCCATGGATTCCGATGAAAGGCGGTTGAAAAGGGATAGAAGAAGGCTAGGGTTCCGAAGAACCTTCGAGAGAGTTTTAAGAGACGATGGGATTCAAAGGCGGCAGTCCAGATGAGAATGAGGGGATTAGGGTGTAGTCGGTGGGTTAAAAAGGGCAAGGAACAATTGTCACTACCTCGCCATGACCATTACTCATTTTTTGGTATTTTAGGGCCATAAAACTGGAATCCCGCCCGATTCTTAGATTTTCATGTGCTATAGCCCACGCTGGGGGCATGGGCCCGAGCCAAACCGTATAGCATAAAATTTTCCCGGCCCATCAAAATCGACCTCACGGACAATAGACATCACCTCGCCATGACTATTACGCTTTTTTGGCATTTTATGGACATAAAACTGGAATTTCGCCTGATACCTAGATTTTCATGTGCTATAGCATGCGCCGGTGGCAGGGCCTAGGATACCGAATCTGGATCATCTAATATTGGTCCATCAAAAACAACCTAAGGAACAATAGTTACCACCTTCCATGGTCGTAACGCATTTTTTGACATTCTTGTGCCATAAAATTGGAATTCCACATGATTCCTAGATTTTCATGTATTATAGTTCATGCCAGTGACATGGACCGGGGACATAGGACCCGAATCGTCTAAAACTTTTTCAGCCATAAAAAATGACCTAAGGAACAATAGTCACCGCCTCACCATGACTTGAATATAGCCCGATTCCCATATTTTGTGTGTTATAGCCCACGTCAGTGGAATGAGCCCTAGCCACCGGACAGGGATCGCCTAAAATTTTGTTGGCCCATCAAAACTGATCTAAGGAATAATAGTCACTGCCTCGCCATATCCGTTACTTATTTTTTGGTATTTTAGGGCCATAAAACTGGAATTCCGCCCGAATCCTATATTTTCTTATGCTATAATAGCTCATGCCTCTGGCATGGGCTAGGGTCATCGGACTCGGATCACATAAAATTTTGGTGGCCCATCAAATTAAAAACCTAAGGAACTATAGTCACCATCTCGCTGTGACCATTACTCGTTTTTAATAAGGCCATAAAACTTGAATTTTGCCCGATTTCTAGATTTTCGTATGCTATAGCCCATACCGGTGGTGTGGGTCTGGGCCACCGGACCTAGATCGCCTAATATTTTGTTGGCCCATAAAAATAGACCTAAGGAATAGTAGTCATCACCTCACCATGACCCGAATCGTCTAAAACTTTGTCGGCCCATAAAAAATGACAATTGGAACAATAGTCAGTTCCTTTCCATGACCATTACTCATTTTTTGGCATTTTAGGACCATAAAACTGGAATTGTGCCCGATTCCCAAATTTTCCTGTGTTGTAGCCCACGCTAATAACATGGGCCCTGGCCACCGTACCTGTATTGTCTAAAACATTAAATGGCCTATCAAAAATAACTTAAGGAACAATAGTCACCTCCTATCCTTGATTATTATTTATTTTTTGGCATTTTAGGGCCATAAAACTAGAATTCCGCCCGATTTCCAGATTTTTGTGTGTCATAGCCCATGCCAGTGATATGGGACTGAGCCACCGGACCCAGATCATCTAAAACTTTAACGCTCATTCAAAAATGACCTAAGAAACAATTATTACCACGTTGTTGTAACCGTTACTCATTTTAGCATTTTAGGACCATAAAACTGGAATTTTGCACGATTCCCATATTTTCGTGAACAATATACCATGTCGGTGGCATGGGCACGACCCATCGGACCCAGACCGCCCAATATTTTGCCAGCCTATCAAAATCGAGCTAAGTAACAATATTCATAGCTTCGCCATGACCGTTACTTAGCTTTTCAGCATTGTAGGACCATAAAATTGAAATTCTGCCTGATTCCCGAATTTTCGTATGCTATAACCCATGCTGGTGGCATGGACCCGAGCCACCAGACGAGGATCGACTAAAAATTTGCAGGCCCAAAATAATTTCCTAAGGAATAATAGTCACCGCATCGCCATGACCGTTACGCATATTTTTTGCATTTTTGTGCCATAAAATTGGAATTCTGCCCGATTTCTATATTTTCGTGTGTAATAGCCAACGCCAGTGGCATGGGCTCGGGCAACCAGACATGAATCATCTAAAATTTTGTCGGACTATCAAAAATGACTGAAGGAACAATATTCACCACTTCGCTGTGACCGTTAATCAATTTTTAAGGCCATAAACTTGAATTCTGCCTGATTCACAGATTTTTATGCACTTTAGACGGCGCCGGTGGCATGAGCCCAGGTCCCCAAAATGGATCTCCTAAAACTTTTCCGGCCATTAAAAATGACCTAAGGAACAATAGTTACCACCTTGATGTGACAATTATAATTTTTAGTGATTTAGGGCCATAAAATTAGAATTTTGCCTGATTCGCAGATTTTCATGTGGTTTAGCCCATGCAGATGGCATGAGTTGGGGACCCCAGAATGGATCGCCTAAAACTATGTCAGCATTAAAAACTACCGATGGAACAATAGTTACCGCCTCGACGTGACTTTTATCATTTTTAGCATTTTAGGGCCATAAAATTGGAATTTTGCCCAATTTACAGATTTTGTGTGCTATAGCCCACGCCGGTGGTGTGGGCCCAATCCACTTGACCTAGATCGCCTAATATTTTGCCTGCCCTTCAAATCAACCAAACGAATAGTCACGACTTCGCCATGACCGTTACTCATCTTTTGGCATTTTAGGGCCATAAAACTAAAATTCCGCCCTATTTCAAAATTTTTGTGCCCGCACCAGTGACATGTGCCTGGGCCACAGGATCCAGATTATTTAAAAATTTGTTGGTCCATCAAAAGAGACCTAAGGAACAATAGTCACCGCATTTCCATGATCGATACACATTTTAGGGCATTTTTGTGCCATAAAACTAGAATTCCGCCCGATTCTCAGATTTTTGTAAGCTATAGTCTATGCGGGTGGCATGGGCCCTGGACACTGGACCCAAATCATCTAAAAGTTTGTCGGACCATAAAAAATGAACTAAGTAACAATAGTCACCGCCTCGCTATGATTAATACTCATCTTTGGGGTTTTAGGGTCATAAAACTTAGATTCCGCCTGATTCCCAATTTTTTTGTTCAATAGCCCACACCGGTACCATTAGTCCGTGACACCAGACCCGGATCATTTAAAACATCACCGGTCCATCAAAAACAACCAAAGGAACAATAATCACCTCTCCATGATGGTTACTCGGTTATGGCACTTTTGTGCCCTAAAATAGGAATTCTGCCTGATTCACATATTTTCGTGTGCTATTGCCCATGTCGGTGGCATAGGCCTGAGCAACCAAACCCGAATCATCTAAAACTTTGGAGGCCCATAAAAATGATCTAATTAATAATAGTCACTGCCTCTGCATGACTGATACTCGTTTGTGGCATTTTAGGGCCATAAAACTGGAAGTCTACTCGATTCCCAAATTTTCGTGAGCTATAGCCCACGTCGGTGGCATGAGCTCGGGCCACCGTTGTGGCCGACCAATCAAAAATAATCTATGGAACAATAGTCACTAGCTCTCCATGACCGTTACTCATTTTTGGCATTCAAGGGACATAAAATTTGAATTCTGCCCGATTTATAGATTTTCGTGTGCTATAGCCCACACTGGTGGCATATTCCCAGGCCACCGGACCTGGATCACATAAAAAGATTTCAGACCATCAAAAATAACCTCAGGAACAATTGTCAACACCTTACTATTACCATTACTAATTTTCTGATGTTTTATGGCTGTAAAACTGGAATTTCACCCGATTCCCAAATTTTCATGTTCTATTGCCCATGCCGGTAGTATGAGCTAGGGCTACAAGACCCAGGTTGTCTAAAACTTTGCCGGACAAATAACCTAAAGAATAATAGTCACCTCCTCGCCATGACCATTACTCATTTTTTAACATTTTAGGGATGTAAAACTTGAATTTTACATGATTCCAAGATTTTCGTATGCTATAG
The DNA here is from genome assembly GCA_026770625.1 of Nicotiana glauca. NCBI lineage: Eukaryota > Viridiplantae > Streptophyta > Magnoliopsida > Solanales > Solanaceae > Nicotiana > Nicotiana glauca. Next base: position 45,208 of record MU773851.1, read on the forward strand.
GCGATGTCGTTGGCATGGGCCCGGGCTACCGGACCCAGATCACTTAATATTTTATTGTCCCATCAAAATCGACTTAAGTTAAAATATTCACCGCCTCTTCATGACCGTTACTCATTTATTTAGCATTTTAGGGCCATAAAAGTGAAATTCTCCCTGATTTCCAAATTTTCATATGCTATAACCCACGTCGGTGGCATAGACCTGGGCCACCGATCTAGGAGCTTCTAAAACTTTGTCGGTCCATCCAAAATAGCCTAAGGAACTATTATCACCACCTCTCCATGACCGATACACATATTTTGGTATTTTTGTGCGATAAAACTAGAATTCCACCGAATTCTTAAATTTTCATGTGCTATAGTCCATGTCGATGGCATGGGCCCCGACCACCGTACCCGGATTGTCTAAAGCTTTGCCAAGCTATCAAAAATGATCCAAGGAACAATAGTCACCACATCACTATGACTGTTACGCATTTTTGGCATTTTAGTGCTATAAAACTAGAATTCCGCTCAATTCTGAAATTTCATGTGCTATACCCCATGTTGGTGGCATAAGCCTGGGCCACCGGACATGGATTGCCTAAAATTTTTCCGGCCCATCCAAAACAGTCAAAGGAAAAATATTCACCGCCTCGCCATGAGTGTTACTCATTTTTTGGCATTTAGGGCCATAAATCTGGAATTCTGCCCGATTCTCATATTTTCGTGTGTTATAGCCCACATCGGTAGCATGGGTCCAAACTACCCGACCCGGATCGCTTAAAATTTAGTGGGACTATAAAAATTCCATCAGGAACAATAGTCATCGATTCTCCATGACTGCTACTCATTTTTTGGCATTTAATGGCCATGAAATTGAAATTCTGCCCGATTATTAGATTTTCGTGTGCTACACCCCAGTCCGGTGGCATAGACCTTGGCCACAATTCCTGGATCGCTTAGTATTTTGCTGGCCAATAAACAATGATCTAAGAAACCATAGTTACAGTCTCTTTTTGAACGTTACTCGTTTTTGACTTTTTAGGGCCATAAATTGGAATTTCGCATGGTTCCCAGATTTTCGTGTGCTGTAGCCCACACCGATGGCATGGGCCTGGGCCACTGGACTCAAATCTTCTAAAACTTTACGGGTCCATCAAAAACAACCTAAGGAACAATAGTCTTTGCCTCACCATGACCGTTACATATTTTTTGTCATTTGTTTGTCATAAAATTAGAATTTCGCTCGATTCCTAGATTTTCGTGTGTTATAGCACACGCCGGTGGTAGGCCTAGACCACTGGACCCGAATAGTCTAAGACTTGCCGGCCTATAATAATGACCTAAGGAACAATATTCACCGCCTCTCCATGATTGATACTCTTCTTTGGCATTTTAGGGCTATAAAATCGGAATTTCGCTGGATTCCTAAATTTTCATGTGTTACAACCCACGTCGGTGGCATGAGCTCGGGCCACCAGATAAGGATGGTCTAAAAATTTTCCGGCCCATCAAAAATGATCTATAGAACAATGGTCATAAGTATGCCATGTCCGTTACTTATTTTTGGCATTTTAGGGCTCTAAAACTGGATTTCCACCCAATTTCTATATTTTCGTGTGCTATAACTCACGCTGGTGGCATGGTCCTGGGCCACTGGACCAGGATCACATAAAATTTTATCGGTCCATAAAAATAATCTCGGGAATAATTGTCACCGCCTCTCCATGACTATTACTCATTTTTTGACGTTTTATAGCCATAAAACTGGAATTCTACCCGATTCCTAGATTTTCTTGTTCTATTATCCACGCCGGTGGTATGGGACTATGAAATGCAGAAGGTGGCGATCTTTCAGCTGATGCAAGATGTAAATAAAATGTGGCGGTATTTCAGCCGTGCGGAGAAATAAAGTGGCGATATTTCAGCCATGCAAGAAAAAATAAAGCGGCGATATTTCAGCCATGCAGGATGGAGACAGAGCTTAGTCTTGGAAGGCAGAAAGGTAGCCTTATGCAATGCAAAAAAAATGCAGATGGAGGTAGAGCTTAACCTTGGAAGGCAGAAAGGTAGCCTTATGCAATGCAAAAAATGTAGATGGAGGTAGAGCTTAACCTCGAAAGGCAGAAAGGTAGCCTTATGCAATGCAGAAAATGAAGATGGAGGTAGAGCTTAACCGCGGAAGGCAGAAAGGTAGCCTTATGCAATGCATAAAGTGCAGATGGAGGTAGAGCTTAACCCCAAAAGGAGAAAGGTAGCCTTATGCAATGCAGAAAGTGCAACTGGAGGTAGAGCTTAACCTCGAAAGGTAGAAAGGTAGCCTTATGCAATGCAGAAAAATGCAGATGGAGGTAGAGCTTAACCTTGGAAGGCAGAAAGGTAGCCTTATGCAATGCAGAAAAATGCAGATGGAGGTAGAGCATAACCTCAAAAGGCAGAAAGGTAGCCTTATGCAATGTAGAAAATGCAGATGGAGGTAGATCTTAACCTCGAAAGGCAGAATGGTAACCTTATGCAATGCAAAAAAAGAAGATGGAGGTAGAGCTTAACCTCGGAAGGCAGAAAGGTAGCCTTATGCAATGCAGAAAGTGTAGATGGAGGTAGAGCTTAACCTCGGAAGGCAGAAAGTGTAGATAGAGGTAGAGCTTAACCTCGGAAGGCAGAAAGGTAGCCTTATGTAATGAAGAAAAGTAAAAGGCGAATAGTGGTAAAATCTCTTAGTTAATTGCGATATTGGGGCTGCTCGGGATATCACATATCGATAGCAATTGTAGATAGGTTATAGTTTTGAGAGTTATATTCCCGAGAATCATGAGTGTATAAATGCGTTCAATGATTTGCGACTTGGGCACCTGCACCCAAAGAAAATCGTGAGTTCTGTAAAGTGGGAAGGTTAGTTTGTATCCCTGTGGGCTTCGCTTGTCCTGCTTGTCTCTGTTTTTAGTGTTGTTGTGTATCCTTGGGGTAGCGTTGCTAAACAAAAATTTTTTGATAATAAACATGCATGATTTAGTAAAAATATGACATAAATATATAATCGAGAATGTTTTATTTAGATGAACCAATGACTGCGACGCGGTTCAAGACATTGCAACCTCTCTCTCCGGAATTTCGAGGGTCCTCCTCAAACTTCTTCCTTAATTTACTGGATTACTGCTTCTGACGGCTGCTTGCGGTAAATGGCTGAGATCCAATTCAGAATTTTGAGGGTCCACCTCAAAATTTTGCCCCAGTTTCCAATAGCGAGGGAAATGAAAATTTTATTGCATTGAGACTGAACCCATAGGGCTGCCTACGTATCCCCTCTTAAATGGGAATCCGGTTAGGCATAGTTCAAATTACATCATATGAGGAAAGAATAAAAGGTTACACATAGTATCACTTCTCTATATCTGAATTGATCGGTTTCGGCCAAACTTCTCCGTCCATTTCTGCAAGTATGAGGGCTCCTCCTGTTAGAACCCGGGGAACCATGTATCGACTCTTCTAGTTAGGAGAGAATTTCCCTTTGGCTTCATCTTGATGCGGAAAAATCTTCTTTAACACCAGTTGCCCCGGTGTAAACTGTCTTGGCTTGATTCTTTTGTTGAAAGCTCTGGACATTCTATTCTGATAGAGCTGACCATGGCAAACTACATTCATTCTTTTTCTATCTATAAGTGCCAGCTGCTCGTAACAACTCTTCACCCACTCTGCATCGTTGAGTTTTGCTTCCTGTATGATCCACAAGGAAAGAATTTCTACCTCAACGGGAACGAATGCTCCTATACCATAAACCACCATATAAGAAGTTTTCCCGGTTGATGTGCGGGCCGTGGTGCGGTACCCCAATATAGCAAATTATAACTTCTCATGCCACTGCTTATGCTTTTCTATCATTTTCCTCAGTATCTTCTTGATATTCTTATTGGTGGCTTCTACGGCTCCATTAATCTGAGGTTTGTAAGCTGTAGAATTCTTCTGCTTGATTTTGAAGGTTTCACATATGGCCTTCATCAAGTCACTATTGAGATTGGAACTATTATCAGTAATGATCGACTCTGGGATCCCGAACCAACAAACGATACGGTCACGAACAAAGTCTGCCACGACATTCTTAGTCATTGCCTTATAAGATGTTGCTTTAACCTATTTAGTGAAATAATCAATTGTCACTAGTATGAAACTATGCCCATTTGATGCAGCATGTTTGATTGGTCCAATAACATCCATTCCCCAAGCGGCGAACGGCCATGGTGAGCTTGTTGCATTAAGCTCGTTTGGAGGCACCTTTATCATGTCTGCATGTATCTGACAGCGATGGCACTTTCGGGCATACTGGATGCAGTTAGTTTCCATTGTCATCCAAAAATAACCAGCTCAGAGTATCTTCTTGGCTAAGACAAAGCCATTCATATATGGACCACAGGTCCCAGTATGGATTTCTTCTAGCAGCTTGGACGCTTCCTTTGTGTCGACACACCTTAGTAATCCCAAATTCAGAGTCCTCCTATACATGATTCCTCTGATGTGAAAGAAATTGTTAGACAACCTTCGAAGTGTGTGCTTCTGAGTGGTATTTGCAAGTTTTGGGTACTCTCCTGTTGCCAAATATTCCTTGATATCATGAAACCAAGGTTTACCGTCATCTTCTTCCTCGACATGAGCATAGTAGGCTGGCAGATCATAGAGATTTACAGGGATAAAATCAATAAAATTCTTATTTGGTTGTTGTTTCATGGATGATAGGGTCGCCAATGCATCGGCAAACTCATTCTGAACTCTGGGGACATGCTGGAACTCTATCTTTGTGAATCTCTTCCTCAACTCCTGAACATGATGCAGATAAGGGAGTATCTTGGAGTTCTTGGTTGCCCATGCTTCTCGGACTTGATGTATAAGAAAGTATGAATCCCCGATTACTAGCAACTCCTGAATGTTTATGTCAATGGCCAGCTTGAGCCCTAAGATGCAGGTTTTGTGCTCGACCATGCTATTGGTGCACGGGAACCTAGGACTGCTCCTATACCAACTCCTTTGAAGTTTGCTGCTCCATCAAAAAACATCCTCCAACCATCATAGGATTTTGCAATATCTTCTCCTATGAAGGATACCTCTTCGTCAGGAAAATACGTCTTTAGGAGTTTGTATTCTCCGTCTACGGGATTTTCAGCAAGATGATATGCCAATGGTTTTCTTTTGATTGCCTTCTGAGTTACGTAGACAATGTCGAATTCACTCAGCAGGATTTGCCACTTGGCTAGCTTGCCATTGGGCATGGGCTTTTGAAAGATGTACTTCAGCGGATCCATTCTTGATATGAGGTATGTAGTGTAGGCACAAAAATAGTGCCTCAGTTTCTGAGCTACCCAAGTCAGAGCACAACAAGTGCATTCTAACAGAGAATACCGAGCCTCGTACGGGTGAACTTCTTACTAATATAGTAGATGGCTTGTTCCTTACTCCCCGTTTCATCGTGCTGCCCCAGAACACAACCGAATGCTCCATCCAATACTGCAAGGTAGAGTAGTAGGGCTCTACCTAGTTCAGGCGGAACCAAAACTGGCGGTGTTGACAGGTCCTCTTTGATTCTTTCGAAGGCGTTCTGACAATCATCAATCCATTTGGTAGTGGCGTCCTTCTTCAACATCTTGAAGATCGGCTCACAAATGACAGTAGATTGAGCTATGAACCGGCTGATGTAGTTAAGTCTTCTCAGGAAACTCATCATGTCCTTCTTGTTCTTCGACGGTGGAAAATCTTAGATAGCCTTGAACTTTGACGAGTCTAGCTCTATCCCTTGGCGGCTTACAATAAACCCAAGTAGTTTTTTGGCAGGAACCTCGAATGCACATTTCACGGGATTTAGCTTCTAGTTGTACCTTCTCAGTCTGTTGAAGAACTTCCTCAAATCTCCCATGTGATTAGTGGCTTTCTTGGTTTTGATTATGATATCATCTATATACACTTCAATCTCTTTATGTATCATATCATGGAAAATGTTAGTCATAGCCCTCATGTAGGTGGCCCCTGCATTCTTTAATCTGAATGGCATCATTTTGTAACAGTACATCCCCCACGGCGTAATGAAAGTCGTTTTCTCAGCGTCTTCCTCATCCATCCATATCTGATGATACCCAGCAAAACAATCAACGAACGATTGAAGCTCATGCTTGGCGTAGTTGTCAATTAGAATGTGTATATTTGGCAAGGGAAAGTCATCTTTGAACTGGCCTGGTTAAGATCCCGGTAGTCGACACAGACTCTAACCTTCCCATCCTTCTTTGGCACTAGCACAATATTGGCCAACCATGTTGGATACTCTACTACTTTGAGAACATTTTCTTTGACTTGCTTAGTGACTTCTTCCTTGATCTTCAAACTCATGTCAAGTTTGAATTTTTTGATCTTCTACTTTACCGGAGGACACGTCGGTTCAGTTGGCAGTTTGTGTGCCATAATAGATGTACTCAAACCAGTCATGTCATCATACGATCAGGCGAATATATCCTCATATTCCCTTAAAAATGTTGCGCATTCTTCCCTTTCTGACAATGACAAATGAACGCTAAAATAATGTCAGTCTCGCCCAGGTTTGACTTAGGTCTGTTCTAAAAATTCTCAACCTGTTTAACGATCTCTTCCGGTATATCATCCTCCTCTGAATCTATGTCCGTTTATTTCATTGTCTCGTTGCATGTCACAGTCATTGGTTCATCAAGACAAGTAATAGTAATGTTGTATAATTAAAGTAATAAGAGAAAATAATAGTAATAAGTGTTGATTCATAAGAAAAGAAAAAATGCTTTGATAAATTGCATAATTGTTTTGAACATTAAAGACCTTATTGAGGGAATTGAAAAATGCGAAAAGAAAATCATTTAGTAAATAAAACAGTGCATGATGCTTGTTTTAGCCTTGCTACCCTGAGGCTCATCGAGCTCTAGTTGTCTTGATGGTCCAATTCTTGAGATGTGCCCCTCTACTTAAGATGATCATGCCAGAGTGCACGAACTAACCTTTGGGGAAGGAAATAAAACAAAAGTAAAAACAAAACAAGGTAACAAGTTAGTGAGGATTATGAAAGAAAGATGTTGCGATAGATGCTGAGATTGACACTTGTATGGACTATCATCATCCTGAAAGTCGTCCCTGAAGTGACTCATCTTGTCGACCCTTGGTATAACCTACTTCCTTACTGCCTGTTTCATAACTCAGAGAGGAACGTAAGGGTATGTCCTTTTCAAACCGATAATTATTAGGAATGGTGCATCCCTGGATCAGGTGATGAACTCTCCAGTGGGGAACCACTGGAACATCCACTGTACTTGGTCCTCTTTCAGATTTTCTAACAACTCTACCCACCCTTTGGCATCTTCCGGTTGAGCAAACATGTTAGGCATATATTTCATTTGCCTTGGCTAATGGAAGGCAATATGATCGTCCCAGTCTCTATGCAGAATCTCTTGTCGATATTCGCCCTTTTAGAAGTGCTCCATGAGCTAGAGTTGGAGTAGTAAGTTGCAACCCTCAAAGTGTTTGGCCCCTCGTTGACAGTTTTCCAGGGCTCGGTATATTTCCGCAATGATCATAGGTACTATGTTGAAGGGTTTCCCACTAATTCCCTCCATTAGGGTTTTAGTGACCATGGCTAGCCTGGTGTGGATCCTCATTTTTTCATAGGAAATACTATCATCCCCAAGAAGCAGAACATAAAGATAAAGACCCTTCGGTAGATGTGCCCCAATGATATGAGGGCGAATTCATCAGGATAAGTACGGTAGGACTTGCTATTACCATACCTCTCGTATAGATACTCAAAAGGAATGTAGAAATCCTTCAAATAGGACAAGTCTGGGTTCTTCTTTAGTCCCATCATTTTGATAAAACCTCTCCCCTTGTGATTTTCCGGCGTAAGCAAACCCGGTGTCTCCCATGGTATAGCTAGTCCTCCTATTTCCTCTAGAAAATGTGTCATCTCGATGTCCTTGAAGCGTAATACAGACATATCGCTATCTCAGAATAGAGTAGCAGTCTCTATGATTTTGTTGTCCGGTTGGATTTCAGAAGGGATGGCAAATTCCCCAAATATTTGCGGACAAGAGTCTGATCACTGGAGTGAATATCTTCCCACCAGCTTAGCAACCTTGGGTGGATATTGGTGACCAGTCCGAATCTGGGGACTTCGTGCCTCATTTTCTGCAAGACAAAAGTGCTAGACCCTTACCCCTGCCAGACTTGACTATTAAATACCAACAATTAGCATGAAAAGCATTTAGTTCTCCAAATAAATGCACAGAACATGGGAGTGTCTGTTTCGATTTCAAGGAAACCCAGTGGACTTTGGACAAGGCTATCTTAAAGAGTCATTATGCGTACAGCATAACTGACTCGGCTAGGTTTGACCATGATGCATGTACCGTTAAACAGAGTAGGGTTTCTATGGGGTATTAGACTGGTACCCTTGAGCGGACAACCCAAGAGAGAAAGGCACGGAACCGTCGACTACACCGTTGATCGACTGGTTTTACCACAAATACGCCTTTGCCAAATTTAGGGGGTGATAATATTGGAAGGGCGCAACCACTCATTATAAGTGTTGCTATGGTATTTTGTTTGGCACGAGTGGAATATGATGTTGAATATGCATTCACAAGAATTAAACAAGTTGTCATGTATTTGCACGTTCATAAAGTAATAATTACAATAATTGCTCACAATTACAAAAGGAAAGCGGCAAAAGAAAGCGTTAAAAGAAATAAAAGAAACGAAGAGCCAAATCAGTTTTGTAGTAGAAGAAGAGATAAAGACATTAAATAAATGCAATAAAGTCACAAATAACATAAAATGGTAAAAGCCTAAAAGAACTCCCCAGCAAAGTCGCCATGTTGTTGCGCCCCCTTTTTCTCGTGAAATCGGGTTTATAACATTTGGGAGGACAATTATTTCCCTTTTGGAATTGGGTTTTGAATTGAAGAGTCGCCACCTAATGATTAAAGTGCATTAGGACACTAAAAAGGATTTGATTTAGAAGACCAGAGTTTGGGTAAGGGCTAGAAATTATCCCGAGGGGTAGGTGTTAGGCACCCCTCAGGATCTACTAGTGTGGTTCCCGACCATGTTATAATTGTGACTTTAAATAACAAGTTTGAAAATAAGGGTCTCAAATAGAAGGGGGTTTTCACATAAATTGAAAGTTTGAAGAAAATAAAGGAAGCAAAAATTTTAAGGAAATAGTTTGAACAATTTTGAAAAAATAAAATAAGCAAAGGGGAAGGGGGTGTCCTAGGTTTACAAACAATATGGATCACATCAATGCAATACCATGTAATCACTCCTTAGAAGAGGTCCATATCTACCCTTTCCCACCCCGTCAAGGTATTAAAGCGCGGAACATTTTCGTTACTTATTGCATGCTATTACCCATCCCAATCCTATTAGTCCCGGAGGCATTTGGGACTACTAATCCTAAAGGGGAGGAAGATTTGGCTTTTCAAAGTTTAAAAGGATAAAAGTCTAAGGTGACAAACAAAAAGCACATAAAACAGTTATGGGAAACACATAACAGTTAAAAGGCTCAAGAAGGCCTCCTCACTTAAAGACAGATTGTTTAGCATGTCTTACATGTACTGTTTATGGTCTGAATTAAACTTAAACATTAAGGCAGACTGATTTTATCACATATTTTCAGGTAAGAAGTCCGAATTAGGCCTGCCTGCTGGTTGTAATTATCAAAGACTGGTGCAGTTAATTAATTACCTAATGGTTTGCCTAGGTGAAACCTATAGGCATGATATCTAACAATGCTTACACTGATTTTAAAGAAGGCTCACTGATTATAGAAAATCAATAAGTTTTGCAGATATTAAACGACATTACTATTGGTTTTAGACTTGTAGATGAAATGGACGAATCAGATTCAACCGGTTACTCCTATAGGCATGATTTCTAAGCGTTGTTGGTTTTTTAAACGATTATCTGAATGCATGAATCCTATAGTCATGGTATCTAGGGTGCAATTTGTTATTTTTTAACCTATAACTGTTTGCCTAATGATAGATGTGAAATACAGAATCCTATAGACATGATCTCTATATGATATGCAGAAGTGCAGAAACCTATAGACAGGATTTCTAATGCAGAAGTGTAGAACCTATAGGCATGTTCTCTATAAGAAATGTAAATGTGCGGAATCCTATAGTCAGGATCTCTAAAATGAAGAAATGAAATCAGACTACGATTGCAGAAGTAAATACCTAAGAGCATGATGTCTAACCGTATGTATACATGAGTGACCCTCCCCTTTTTACTAAAACCCCATACATAAGTTATTACAGACCAAAATGAATCAAGAAGAATAAAATTACATCAGAAATTAAAATACAACCAAGGAGAGCCTAATTCAGACCCTAGGTCTGCAATATGGGATAAACCAACTTCCAAAGATCAGATTTCCAAAGCCTTTCTCTTATTTGGGATGTATCAGAGATCCCAAGAGCCTCAAGTGGACTCTGGGCAGTGCTTACACCCAAATACATTGCAGGATTAGATTACAGTGCAGTGTGGAAGGGCCAACCCTCAAATGTCCAAGTTTAGAGGGAGCTCAAGGTCCCAAGGCAAGGATCATGGGGGGGGGGGGGGTGCAGAACATAAAGTCTAAGAGTGAGTATAGGTGCATAGAAGGGATTTAGGGGGAAGACCATGACAGGCTGGTGGTCATACCCAACAATTAAGAGTCTTGGCACACCCCAACCAACATGTTAGGCATATTGCTTGGGAGTTAGGATCCTTTACAGGATCAAACCCAGACATGAACAACAATTTAAATGTTGTCATGCCTAAACCTTAACTCATACACATATAGGGGAATATGTGTATTGGGATTCACAGCAGAAAACAGGTACAAAGGGAATAGCATATAAATTAATCACTGAGCATGGACAGTAAAGTAAACAGAATTGCAGAAACTGTAACTAAACACATTGGTATGATGGCTGAAACTAAATTAGAACATACCAGTTTCAGGGAAACAAAAAGAGAAAAGCAGTAGTAAAGCCAAATTATAAGCAAACAGCCAGAAGAACTCAGAAGAGAGTGTGAGAGTATTGAAATTGAGAGTGTAAGTGTTGAACTCAAGGTGTCTGTGTGTAAAAGTATTGAATTCGAAGTATTTCAAAGTGCAGAAGGGTAGTCCACTTTTATAGTGCTGAAGGCAAGTAGGAAAAGGTAAGAAAATAGTTTTTCAATCAATCATAGAATCTTCCTTCAGTTAAGGGATTATGATTTCAAACGGGTAGAAGACAATTAAGGAAAGAATTTGATTAAAATCTTTTCCAAAGTAACATAAGAAGGGTAAATACACAGGAGTTTATTTAAGGCAAAAGTCCAGTGGTACATGGTTTGTGAAAAATAATGAAAGGGAATCAATCAAACAGCCAGTAAAATCAAGATTACAGGCTTTGTTCGAATGAACTAAGTCAGGAAAAGGTAAATAAGGTTCAATCAAAGAAAAATCAGTAACAATCAGTTAAACGTTATTAAAAGGAATTCAGAATCAATCAATAGTTGGCAAAACTTTTTGGAAGGAAGAATTCCTCACATATAAAGCACACAGATATCAAACAAAAAGGAGTTGTCATGCTAATTAGAAAATACATGCATGGAAAAAGTTCAGAATCATAACAAAGAGGTTCCAGTTCAGTTTATAGACTCCGAATGAGTCTGAGAGTCCAGGGTTCCAATGTGGAACCCTAACCAGAACACAAAATCAAACTTGCCAAAGAAAACCCCCAAATCCTAGGGTTTTAACTCGAATCAGATACAGAGATGAGAAGGAAAACCATCGAAACAGACTCAGAGGTCTGTTTTAGAACCTCATAAGGAAACACATAAATATGATTGCAGGTTTGAAACAACAAAGAAAGAAAGCTGATTTAAAAGCATAAAGAACATGTTTAATAAAAACTCGGAACTTAAGCAACTCCATAAGAAGAAAGAGGGTGATATAAACTTAAGAAACAATAGATGAAACATGATTAGCAAAAACTCAAACAAAGTATAGTAAAGCAAACAAAATTAAAGAACTCAGCAGGAAACACATATAGTAGACGAATACTGAAAAATATAGCAAAGAATATGTAGGAAAATATAACAAAAATTAACATGCAAATCTAGTTTTAGAGGCACAGTAGAATACAAAAGCACAGAAGAGTCAGGTATAGTAGAAAGAAAAGCGGAAGAACAACATGTGCGTGGTAGAAAAGAAAACACATGAGCATAATATAGACAAACACATATAAAGAAAAGAAAGAGGAAGAATCAGAAAGACGTTTTGCAACCCTTTCAGAAACCCTAAATCGAAGAGAAGCAATTTTGAAAGAAACGTTTGGGGAAAACACTTTAAACATCCAGTAGAACACAAATATATCATAGATCTAAGAAAACAAACAGAGAAAAACCTCGAATATCTTAGGATTTCGGAGAAACCCTAGAAATGAGAAAGGCTTGTAAGAAAGTCCGATCTTGAGTCGGATGAGTTAGAAAAGGCTCCTAATGCTTGAATATGCCGGAGCAAAGGCCGGAGAGGCTGTAGAACCATAGATCTAAGAAGATCTGAAAGAGAACCATCGAGGTCAGACCAAGAAACATCGAACACCCATGGTTTAATGGTGGAGGGGGGGTGAGTACAGGCCATCCATAGATTGAAAAGTCATGGATTCCGGTGAAAGTATGGTTGAAAATGGTAGGAGGTGGCTAGGGTTCTGAAGAACATAGAGAGAGTTTGAGAGACGATGGGATTCAAAGCCGACGGACCAGATGAGAATGAGGGGATTAGGGTGTAGTCGGTGGGTTAAAAAAGGTAAGGAACGATCCTGGCCATTGATCAAAACGATCAATGGCCTGGATTAAAGAAGAGGTCAGTTGGGTTAAATAGACGGGTTAAGGGGTTGGGTCAAAATTGAAATTGGGCCGGTCTGATTGGGGGTTAGGAATGGGTTAATTGAGGGCTAAAATGAAATATAAATGGGTCTGTAATTGAAATGAAATGGGGCTAAATGTTAAATAGCCACTTTTCCTTTTTCTTTTATAAAAAAATAGTAAAAATGATTTTAAAACAAATTAAAACTATTGAGCCAGTCAATAATATATAAGTATTAATTAAAAAATACTGGAACCAATTTTACAATTATAAAATGCTATTAAATCTTAAAGTAGGCTAAAATTGCAATTATATGCAATTTAGCTTTTTAAAATGCCAAAAATATTTATAAAAATATTCAAAAATTACCTTAACTATATTTTAGTATAAATATGGGAATAAAATAAATTATTCACAAAAATGGATGATTTTGGGAATAATTATTAATTTTGTACTACTAAAATGGACAATAAATTGATTTTAAAATCTTTTTTAAAAAAATTAAAAATAAAATACTAAAACACTTGGTCATCCTTATATATGCGTATATATTATTTTGAAAGTGTTTTGTACATGAAAAATATATAAGGAAAAATTAGGTATCAACAATGGGCCCTGGCCACGGGACCTTGATCGCCTAATATTTTGTCGGTTTATAAAAAATGACCTAAGAAATAATATTCACTGCTTCGCCGTGATTGTTACTCATTTCTTGGTATTTTAGGCCATAAAACTTAAATTTCACCTGATTCCCAGATTTTCGCGTGCTATAGCCCACACCGGTGGCATGGGCCCAAGCCACCGGAACCAGATCGCCTGAAATTTTGCCGACGCATCAAAAATGAGTTAAGGAATAATAGTAAATGCCTTGCTATGTTCGTTACTCATTTTTTGGCATTTTAACGCCATAAAACTGGAATTCTGCCGATTCCTAGATATTCGTATGCTATAGCCGACGCTGATAGCATGGCTCGGGCCACCGGTGCCCGATAGCCTAAAATTTTGCCGACCTTCAAAAATGACCAAGAAACAATAGTCACCGCCTCGCCGTGACCATTACTTGATTTTAGGAGTTTTAGGGACATAAAACAATAATTTTGCTCGATACCTTAATTTTCGTGTGTTATAGCCCACGCTAGTGGCATGGGCTTGAGCCATCAGACCCAATCTCCAAACATTTTTCCAGCCTATCAGAACGATCTAAGAAACAATATTCACTGCCTCGCCATGACCGTTATTCGTGTTTTAGCATTTTATTTCCATAAAATAGGAATTTCGCCCGATTTTTCGTTTTTTGTGTGCAGTAGCCTATACCGATGGCATGGGACCAGGCCACCAGGATTGGATCACCTAAAAAAAATTTGGTCCATCTAAAAGGACCTGAAAATAATATTCCTTGTGTCGCCAAGATCATAACTCATGTTTTGGCATTTTAGGGCCATAAAACTGGAATTTCGCCCAATTTTTAAATGTTCTTCTGCTATAGCCCACGTCGATGGCCAGGGCCAGGGCCAGCAGATCCAAATCGCCTAAATTTTATCAGTCCATCAAAATGAACCTAAGGAACACTAGTCACCGCCTCTCCATGACCGTTACTCGTTTTTTGGCGTTTTAGGTCCATAAGACTAGAATTTTAATCAATTCCTAAATTTTTGTGTGCTATACCACAAGCCGGTGGCATGGGCCTGGGCTACCGGACCCTGATAGCCTAAAATTTTGTCGGCCCATCAAAAATAACTAAAGGAACAACAATCACTGCCTCTCCATGACCGTTACTCATTTTTTTAGCGTTTTAGGGCCATAAACTGGAATTCCACCTAATTCCCAAATTTTTGTGTGCAACATCCCACGTAGGTGGCATAGGTCTCGGCCATCGGACCCTTATTTCCTAAAACGTTCTCTACCCATCAAACATGATCTAAGGAACAATAGTCACCTCCTCGCCAAGACCGTTAGTCATTTGTTTTTGCATTTTAGGAACATAAAACTTAAATTTCGCCCGATTCCCACATTTTTTACGGGCCACAGGACTTGGATCGGCTAAAATTTTACCAACCCATCAAAAATGACCTAAGGAATAATAGTAACCACATCGCTATGACTGTTACTCGCTTTTTTCATTTTAAGGCCATAAAATTGGTATTATACCCGATTCCCAGATTTTCGTATGCTATAGTGCACACCAGTGGGATGGGGCCCAGGAAGGATCACCCCGATCTATCAAAAATGACCTAAGGAACAATAGTCACTGCCACGCCATAATCGTTACTCATTTTTTGGCATTTTAGGACCAAAAAATTTAAACTTTGCCCAATTGTTATATTTTCGTGTGATATAGGCCACGCTATTAGCATGGGCTGTGGCCACCAGACTCGGATCGACTATGCTGACCTATCAAAAAATGACCTGAAGAATAATAGTCACTGCCTCGCCATGACAGCTACTCGTTTTTTGGCGTTTTAGGGCCATAAAACTGGATGTGTTATCGCCCACACCGGTGGCATAGACCTTAGCCATCGGACATACAAAGCCTAAAATATTACCAACCCATTAAAAATGACCAAATGATCTCCTCTCCATGAACGTTACTCATTTTTGGCATTTAAGGGCCATAAAAATAGAATTCTACCTAATTCCTAGATTTTCGTATGTTATTGCGCACAGCGGGGCCATGGGCCTAGACCACAGGACCCGAATCAGCTAAAAACATTTCGGCCCATCAATAATATTCTAAAACAATAGTCACCGCATATCCATGACTGTTACTCATTTGTTTGGAATTTTAGGGCCATAAACTTGGAATTTTGCCTGATTCCTTGATTTTCGTGTGCTACACCACGCCATGCATGGGCCACCGGGCCATTGGATCTTGATCGCCTAAAAAAATTCATTCCCTAGAAAATTACCTAAGGAACAATAGTCACCGCCTCGCCATGACCGTTACTCGATTTCTGCCGTTTTACGGTCATAAAATTGGAATTCCTCTTGATTCCCATATTTTCGTGCGCAATAGCCCACGCCTGTGGCATGGGCCCGAGCCACTGGACTCGAATTGGCTAAAATTTTGCTTGACCATTAAAAATTTCCTAAGGAATAATAGTCATTGCTTCGCCATGACCGTTACTCATTTTTTGGTGTTTAAGGGCCACAAATCTATTATTTTGCCTGATTCTGAGATATTCGTGTGCTATAGCGTATGACGATGGCATGGTCCAAGGCCACTAGACATGGATCGCCTAAAATTTTGTTGGCACATAAAAAATGACATAAGAAACAATAGTCACTGTCTCGCCATGACCGTTACTATTTTTTGGCATTTTAGGGCCATAGAACTGAAATTTTGCCCGATTCCCATATTTTTGTGTGTTATAGGCCCGGGCCACCAGATCCGGATCGCCTAAAAACTTTTCTGCCTATCCAAAATGACCTAAGAAATAATAGTCATTGCCTCGCCATGACCACCACTCGTTTTTTGGCATTTTAGAGCCATAAAACTGGAATTCCACCGAATTTTTAAAATTTGTGCCGCTAGAATGTGCCCGGGCCACCAGACCCGGATGTCCTAAAATATTATTGGCACATAAAAAATAATTTAAGGAAAAATATATAGTCACCTTCTGGCATTAACCGTTACTCGTTTTATTTCTTTTTAGGTCCACAAAATTGGAATTCCGCCCGATTTTCATATTTTCGTGTGTTATCTCTCGCCAACTGCAAGCATTCTAGCGACTAGACCCGAATCACCTAAAAAATTTTGGACCATCAAAATCTATATATGGAACAATAGTTATCGCCTCGCCATGAACGTTTCTCATTTTTAGCATTTTAGGGCCTTAAAATTGAAATTTCGCCTGATTCTCATATTTTCATGTGCTATAGCCCACACCATCGGCGTGCATCTGGGCAAACGGACTCGAATCGCTTAATTTTTTTGGCAGACCATCCAAAATGACCTTAGGAACAATATTCATCGCCTCTCCATGATTGTTCCTCATTTTAGGGCTATAAATCTGAAATTTTGCATGATTTCATGATTTTCGTGTATTATAACCCATACTATCTCCATGCATCTGGGCGATCGGACCGAAATCGCCTCAAATTTTGCCGAACCACAAAAAATAACCTAAGGAACAATATTATCACATTTCCATGACCGTTCCTCATTTTTAGGCAATTCATAGCCATAAAACTTGAATTTCGCCCGATTCCAAGATTTTCGTGTGGTGTAGACCAAGCCATCTTCATGCATCCGGGAGAATGGACCGGAATTGCCTAAATTGTTGACGGACTATCAAAACTAACCTAAAGAATAATAGTTATCGCCTCGCCATGACCATTCCTCGTTTTTAGCGTTTCAGGGCCATGAAACTGGAATTCCGCCAAATTCTTAGATTTTCGTATGCTATAGCTGACGCCATGTATGCAGCCCGGGATACCGGACTCGAATCCCCTAAAATTTTTCCGAACAAAAAGAACAACCTAAGGAATAATAGCCACCACTTAGCCATGACCGTTCCTCATGTTTTGGCATTTTAGGACAATAAAGCTGGAATTCGGGCCGATTCCCAAATTTTCGTGTGCTATATCCCACATCATCTACATGCATCCAGAAGACCAGATCATGCCTGAACTCATGCAGATGGTGTGGTCTATAGCATACAAAAAATATGGGAATCGTCCTAAATTCCTATTTATGACCCTAAAACGTCAAAATCTGCCGGCAATTTTCTTTTAAACGATTGAATGACAGCTATTTAGGTTAAACTTTCTACTACTAAAGCATGATTGTTTTGTCTAATTAACATGTTCAAATTCTAGAAAAAGGTTCTTTTAGCAGCGTTTGCAGCTTTTTGAGTTAGCAGAATACATAGACGGTCCCTTGCCCTTGCCAAATTTTTTTATTTAGACATCTTATAACTAAGTTTTAACCAATTAAACACTTTATGTTGTGGTCAATGTTTTAAAAGGCCGGGCGTAAGACGAGGCATTTTACCTCTGACGAGGTGAGGCGTAAGCCCTGAGACATGGGACGTAAGTCTCACGGATCTTTAAAATTTACTAATTTCAAGAACTTTAAGATAGTATAAAATAAAAAAATAATTATAAAAATTAAATTAAAGTGACAAAATTATAACAAATAATTTATTTAAAATATTTATAAATTTTAATTCAACTATGAATATGTTTACCATGAAAATGGTAATGACAATTAAATTTGATTATGAGATTCTAAAAATATGTGATCTATTTTTATGCTAGTTGTTAAGAAAATAATGCTATGTGTGGGACTTAGAAAAATGATAGGAGTAGAGAATTTGGTGATAAGCAAGCCGATAGGTTACCGATCGGGGCCTCGAGCTCGTCGATTCGGGGGCCTCAAGGTCGATTCCAGGCTCGGCTTGGAGCTTTCGAAGATGGTCGAGGTATGACTAACAGTTATAATAAAATCAATGAATGCTCTTTATGGACAATGATAAGCAATAAATGATGAACAATAATGAAGATAATAAATGGAAGCAATAATATCAGAAGAATGTATTAGAGAACAAGGAGAATGTTCTTGTATATTTTTTATGGAACGATAGGAGCAACTTGTTTTTTACAAAATGACAAGGATCCACTTTATATAGGAGGGGAGTCGTAACATAGTATATAATACATTTATTACAAAGATATGGAGATAGTACAGCTAGTTAACACCTAGACTTATGTCAGGACTAGCCTACTAGTCTTTGTTGACTTTTTTCATGCAACTTGGGAACTCCCCGTTTCTACATAAGCCGTGGTAAATATCATTCCAAGGTCGGGCATCGATGAACCTCAAAGGAAAGAAGTCGAACATAGCCTTGCAACCTCGAGGGTCCGAGATGACCTTTTGGGGTGCCTCGACGACAAGGAATTGGACCCTCCGATTCCACCATATACAGATAACCCCCGTGTTTCTTAGAGTAGAGTGATAAGAAATGACTCTGATTCCAACTTTCTCGGACTTCTCATGATGACGACATGTTGATGACGTGACCCTTTGTCATAACTGATACATCCCATCGACGTGTCTTTTCAGCGTCGTTCAACGTATTGCCAATTCTCGTTCTTCAAGTTGATAGTTCTATCGTCGATTCAGTTCCTTAAAAATGTATTGATTGCACCTGTTGATATGTCTTTCAAAGGTACTAGTGGCACCGTTGGTTGCTTTTTTCAAAGGTCATTGATTGCGCATATCAGTTGCCTTACCCTTTCTCTATAAATTAAAGCCTTCTTGAACCAAAGCCTCATTCATTCTTTCTTTAACATCCCTTTTATTCCCATCTTCTCTTCATCCCCGTCTAGTCCATTCCTCATGTCTGAGGCCCGTGGCCTCAAAGTTACCTGGTGGCGCTCTTATCAGATATGCCATGGCCTTTTTTTTGGGACCTTCATTGCCGAGCGAGATTACACCGATTTGTTTTTGTTGCTGTTGTTGGATCAAGATGGCATGATAGGGGGCAATTTCTTTTGGCCTGAGATATTATTTGGATTCTACACCACTGCTAAGAAGGGTGGTTGGTCTATACATCACCGCCCACCTTCATACCCCGGCCCAATGTGGCACTTTACCCTTTTTGATTTTTGCGGGGTGAAGCAGTGCCTCTGACCGGTGGCTTGCACGGCTCAGTGTCCCAAGAAATGAACTCAAAGTAGCCGAGCAAGTAAGGCCGACGCTTGGCATTGGTCCGAGGTTGTCTTAGAAGATGAGAGTCTTTGTCCCTTGGGGGCTATGGCATTTTTTCATCCCTTCCTGCTTCTCCACTTTCCTCTTCTTCATCTTCTCCATTGAAGGCACTGCTTTGCAGGACCGAGGTGAGATCCCAGAGGAGGTGGGGGTCAAAGATATTTCCATCGAGGATGTATGCCCGAAGAGATGGTGCTTGAAGATGCTGCTGCCGAGGGTGTACCTTTGAAAATAGATTAGACTCTAGGCTTTTCTTCTACGTGTGCTTTTTTGCTTCTTTGTTTCTGTGTAAGGACCCCTCGAGGGATTTTGTAATCATAAACTTACGAATATATAAAGATGTTCTTCAATTCACCTATGATTTATGCTATGTTTCCTTTTATTTGAGGTTGGAGATTTTGAATGTATGATTCTATCGGTTGGTGCAAATGTCAAGCCCGAGTTGGACCGATAAACTCGGGTCGTCGGGATCCCTAACTCCGGGTTACATAAAAATAAGGCTTCGAACGCTCGAATAGAGACTTAGTATTTCGACCCTGTGGTAATCTTCAAGGGGGGATTCGTTCAGAAGCTTCGAGGATGGAGATTGCCATTAGGCTTTCGAAAATAGTCCCCAAGTGGAGGTTTGCTCAAACTCGGGCCGTCTGGAGATTTTTCATGAACTTAGAATAGATAGCCTTGAGGCGTTGTAGATAGATCCTAAATGAGGGACCACCCGAGTTTAGATGTTATCCCGAGACCAAGCCCATATGAGTGGAGTTCTAAGTGTTTCTTTTCTCCTTGAGAGGTGCTTTCAAAATCGAGCACTGTCTCAAGTTTTGTAGTGACATCGATGGCCCCTTAGGGAGAACCTCGAGATCGGGTACCATCTCGGGACTGTCGATGATGCCAATGGCTTTCTGGAGCCAACTTCTATTTTATGGAGATCACAAGCTTTTCGAGCTCCGTGCCTTCTCTCCCTTATTAGTTTTTTTTGCATGCCTTCAACGAGCTTAAGTTCGGGCTGCTTCATCATGAAGCCAGGCTTCGGAACTCTAGATGAGGAGAGGTCTCTTAGGCTCCTTTGCGATGAAAAGAAAGTCGAGTTGATACACTTGCGATATGAGGTGAGCTGGAGCTTGAATTATGAAAGCTACCTGAAGGAGTAGGTAACTTCCCGTCTCGGGTGGGCATGCATTCCGCCTTCTATCGTTTGATGCTAATGCTTAATTTTTTGTAGTTGCAAAATAAGGTGGAGGCCCTGGAGGGCCTCCGAGATGAAGCTGGCCGAGCCAGGCACGAGCGTAATGAGCTAAAAGCTCGGGTGGAGGCTCAGGCTTCAAAGGGAAAGGGTTCTCTGGCTAAAGTTCCCATGTTTGAGGTTCAACTTCGCTTAGCTCGTGATAATGCTTCAGTCAAAACAGATATAATTACGAGCC
The DNA here is from genome assembly GCA_026770625.1 of Nicotiana glauca. Lineage (NCBI taxonomy): Eukaryota > Viridiplantae > Streptophyta > Magnoliopsida > Solanales > Solanaceae > Nicotiana > Nicotiana glauca. Next base: position 66,217 of record MU773851.1, read on the forward strand.
TCAAGTCCGAGCTTTCGAGGATTAGGGCTGAGATCGTTGCTGCCCGGGCTAAAGTCGTAACGAGCCGAGCTAAGGTCGACCAGGAGATGACAATCTATTTAGAGGATGTTGCCGATGCTCAAGCTGAGCTAAGAAGGATCCTTGACCACAAAAATAGGACTGAATAATATGCTCGTTGCAAGTCTCGAAGAAAGACCCTTGACGAGATCTGTGCTAGGGGTTTCTCTCTTTCGAAAGAGTTGGCGCGAGCCAGGGCGAAGGAGCGTTATTCTCGGTTACTTCTGTCTGATATAGAAGGAAGCGAAGAGGAGGCCGGTAGTCCATAGCTCCCAGGGAGCATGGATTTTGTTTGCTGTATATAGCATTTTTATGTTTGTAGATGGAGATTGAATTTTTTATGCATGTGTATAAAAGAAAACCTTGCAGCTTTACTCTTTTGTATCTCTTTCTGTCTCGAATTTGTCCAGGTGAACTAGTCTTTTGAGTTGGTAAGAATCCTCAGATTCATGATATGGCCTTGGGGATCGTTAGGCTGGCCCGTTTGCTTTTACGTGCTTGGTCGATGCGACCTTTTAGATGGGCTGGCGACAATAGCTTTTATGCCTTGGGTCGAAGAGACCATTTAGTGTAAGCTGGAATTTGAGCTCTTACGCTTTTGCTCTTAGGCATTTTAGTTAACTGTTTTGGGTTCAGTCTCCGAATCAGGTTACGACTCGAGCTTATTCTACCCTCAAGTTTTTGAATTGCAAGTCGGCCCTTAGGCTCTTACGCATTGGGTCGATGCGACCTTTTGTGTGGGCTGGCAATAATGGATCTTACGCCATGGGCCGATGTGGCCTTTTATGTGGGCTGGCAACAATGGCTCTTACGCCTTGGGCCGATATGGCATTTTATTTGGGCTGGCGACAATGGCTCTTACGCCTTAGGCTTTATTTTTCCCTCGTTAAGGATTTTTGAAATAGTGTTTGCTTGACTCTTTGTCGGTTTAAAAAACCACGATTGTGAGTCGTTATATGGAGATGATAGAGCTTGTTGGGAGGTTTGGCTCGGAGGTTGAGTATCTAGAAGTCGGTGTTTGGGAGCTAACGTGATCGAAGCTCTTTTGCCTATGTCAAGGGTATCATGTTTAACTGGTTCTTTCCAAAGTATATTTAGAGTAATTGAAGGCCTGTGATTTTATAGTGATGATCGGGCATCCCCAAGTCGCGTAAGTTTGGCTGGTACGGCCTTGTGATCGGAGTCATTTGTGTTTGGCCGGAGCCTTTGAGTCCCGAGTGAAGTAGTTTAGGCATCTATATCGAGGGTATGCCTTTTTAGGGGTCTTACAAGTTTGATATATAGCCTAAACTTTGAGATCGGGTATATTCCTTTAGTAAGGTCATACTAGTTTTACATGCCTTTGAGGTCTTATAGTTTAGGATATTTGGAACAAGTATGGTTCATTCCTTGCTTGAGGTCTTACAGATGTTGCCCATTGCTTTGTATAAATCTTATGAAACTGAGGCTACCTGCATTCGGTCGTATAACCTCGGGTTTTGATAAGTCGATGGAGATGGCGATCGGTGGCAGTCCCCCGAGTCATCGAGGATACCTTGGCTTGGGAGCCATGGTTTGTATCAAGCTTGATATTGCCTCATTGAGGGCTTGTGGGATCGATTTTTCCTGTTTGGTGTCTTATGGCCTCGAGTTTTTAATAAGTGGAGATTGGTGATAGTCCCCGATTTATCTAGGGTTTCTTCGCTTGGGAGCCATTATTTGTTAAGTTGATATTGCCTCATCAAAGGCTTATGATTTTGGAACTTCCGACCTGGAGGTCGTGTGGTTTTTGGATATTTTGACACCAGTCCCTGAGTGTTCGGGGCGTCTTTTGGCTTTGGATCTTGTTTTGTGATCTTGACGTTGTTGCCTCATTGAGGGCTTATGAGTCTGGAGTCTCGACCCGGAGGTCGTTTAGGTGCCAAATCATTAATGGCAGTCCCCGACTATTCGGGATGTTTTCGGCATAAGGGTCACTATTACGAGAATACTGAGTGTCCCTGGGAGTGTGAGATGCTTTGATAAAGTTATTCTTTGATTACTTGATACAAGTATACATGTCTTTGCTGTTCGAAATCCTGGTTGTTCTATACGTGCATCGTTCGCTCGACCGTTTGGCTCGGTACATTAGTTTCCAATCAAGATCCTTTTCGGCGTCTCCTAGCTTCTCTGAGTTGGTGATCTTCTGAGGGGATGCCCCCAGTATTTAAGGTTGATTGTGAAAGAAACCTTGAATACTTGTTGAGTCTTCCTCGGGTAGCACGTGGGTGTTGCCTCATTAAAAACCTCACCGGTAAAGCCCTTTTTTAGGAAAAACCTGATCGGAGGAAAAGAGTGCAACACATGCTTTTGAAACCTAAGGCCTTCGAGTTGGAGAGTGATTTTGCCTTTTTGATCGAATACCTACATTCCAGTTAGTATAAAATGCAACTGAAAAAAGGAGATGGTCATACCTTAGTGCAGACGGCGCTTCGGATCTTGGTGTGGTTCAATCGCTTATTATGAGAACTCGATATGGTCCTTCATTTCGTTAAGTCAGCCGTAGCTGTGAGTGTAACTCTTTACCACTATTTTATTGTTTGCTTATCCTTTGTCTCCTTCGGTGATGGAAGTATTGGTGTTGGTGCTACTTCATGCATCGCAAACATTTCCTTCACTGCATGCTGCTCTCCGTAGATGGTTTTTATCCCATCCTTTGTCGGGAATTTCATCATTTGATGAAGGGTGGATGATATAGCTCTTATGCAGTGTATCCACGGCCTTCTGAGTAGGGCGTTATATCTCATGTCTCCATCGATGACATGGAATTTGGCACTTTGGGTGTGCCGGCCATGTTGACCGGGAGGGTGATTTCTCCTTTCACTATTTCACTTGCCATGTTGAATCCGTTGAGGACTTGAGTGGCGGGCATGATTTGTTTAAGTAATCTGAGATGATCTATTAACCTCGACCTGATAATGTTGGTCGAGCTACCTGGATCAATAAGTATACATTTAATTTGAAATGTATTTACAAGGAAAGAGATTACCAGTGCGTCATTGTGAGGCTGAGACAAGGTCTCGATATCCTCGTCGCTGAATGTGAGAGCATCCTCGGGACTGTGTTCGCTTTTCTCTGGTGATCGATGCCTTCCAAGATAATGCGAATGACATGTTACGACTCATTTTTTTCGTTCTTCTTGGTCTCCTCTCTTTCTCTGAACTGATTTTTGGCTCGGTCATTGAGGAATTCTCGGAGGTGACCTTTGTTTAGTAGCCTGGCTACTTTATCTCGAAACTGGTGGCAATCCTTGGTCCTGTGGCCGTGCGTGTTGTGAAATTTACATACTAAGTTTATGATTCATGTTGAAGTTGTATTCTAACAAGCAAGGTGCCTCTGTTGGCCCTGCGTTCCTATCGAACCCGACTCTGTTGATTAGTCCCCGAGGATTCTGTGCTATCCTTCAATCAGTGTGAGGCGGGTTACGCCTTGGGGCATTCCTTCTACCTTCGGTGTATGGCTGATATCATTCTTTGTTGTACTTAGAATCCTTTGCCAGAAGCCTGCTTGGGTACACCGAGCCCGAGGGGGCTCCTAATTGTTCATCCTCGATCCTGTTCTTCGACTGGTATTGGTTGTGGACGTCAGACCAAGTTACGGCGGGGTATTTGATTAAGTTCTGCTTCAGCTGCTTTGAAGCCACCAAGCTTCACTCATTCAGACCTTGAGTGAATGCCTGTACCACCCAGTCGTCAGAGACTAGTGGTAGTTCCATTCGTTCCATTTGAAATCGAGACACGAACTCTTGCAGCATCACATTCTCCCTCTGCTTGATCTTGAAGACGTCGGATTTCTTGGTCGCTACTTTGATGGCACTGACATGTGCCTTTGTGAAGGAGTCTATGAACATGGCAAATGAGTCTATTGAGTTAGGATATAGATTTTGATACCACATCATTGCCCCCTTCGAGAGTGTTTCCCCGAACGTCTTTAGTAATACAGACTCGATCTCGTCGTGCTTGATGTCGTTGCCCTTCACTGCGCAAGTGTAAGCAATAACATGCTCATTAAGGTCCAAGGTCCCGTTGTGTTTTGGGAGTTCTGACATTCTGAACTTCTTTGGAACGGGTTTTGGGGCCACTTCCTCTTAAAAAGGCCTTTGTACAAACTTCTTCGAATCCACGCCTTTCAGGACCGGGGGCGCGTGATCGGTCAAAGCAGGTTTTACCCGAGATGGTTAGGATCAAATCCACAGAGAGCTAGAATTGGGAATTAGATTCCTATTTAAACTAGCAGTGCATGGTGCTCTTAATTACACTTCCAATCATATTTGTTTGTTTTGTTACTTCTAATTTTTATGATAAATTAAATTAAGAGTGAATGCTTGTAAGGTTTTCTAAATGATTAACGAGGCACTAGGGAAGTGACTTTCTCCTAGGTGGATATCTGATGGGTTCGAAATCTTAAGGCAAAGATGTTATGTTGGGGATTACGATATAGCCAATGCATGGAACTACTCACTCTATACCTCTTTGTAGCTTAAGTGAATTTGCCCTAATTGACTTTCTCAAGACCAATTGGGTGTCAAAAGTGTGCAAGCAATATAGGCTCAAGTCGGGTATTACTATCTCTAGGTTTAACCTTTTAATTGGACTAACAATCTCTTGAATACACCCCAATTCCTTGTTGGACTGATTTTCCAAGACTCAAGCTCTCTTTCTCAAGAAGAACCCAAGTCAAATAGGCATAAATTAGTGTTTGCAACCACCAATTTAACATGGAAAAAACAAATCCGTCCAAATATCAACTATCCATAAACATCTAAGCCTTAGAACAAAAGACCCATCAAATACCCACACTAGGGTTGAGCCACAACCCTAGCTAAGGGGTCTATATACTCATAATAATAGAAGAAAATAGAAAAATAGATTAAAATAACCCATATGATTTGATTACAAACTAAGATAATGAAGATTTAGTGTTAATCTAGCTACAAATTACTCAAAATGGAACTAAAATGCCGTTCACGTGCTCTGGAGTCTAACAGATTACAAAAGATACCCTAAAAATGTGAAAAGAAAGTATTTATACTAGGCAAATCTTTTGGACAAAAATACCCCTGCCGGAGGTACTGCAGTCCGAATTTTTTGGCTTGACTTGTAATTATCTGAATCTGGCCACCGCAGCCGTGGTGGCTTCTCTGTTGTCCGCACAAAATGCTCCGCGGAGCGCGCTAGCTTCGATCATCAAAACACCCAACTCTCTGAATCCCCTCTCCGCAGACCGCATAAAATGGATTGCGACCGCGAAGATGCTTTTGCGGCCACAAGAAATCCTCTGTAGACCGCACAAATTTAGCCTCCAAACTTGCACCTCTCTCAACTCCTCCACTGCGGACCGCACTAAATGGTCTACGACCGTGGTAGATCTGTTGCGGTTGCAGTTGATTTTATACTACAGTAGTGCCTTGACTTGTTCTTGGTACTTGTGCATGCTTCATTCCTTTTTGAGCTGGTTTTGACTACTTGTCACTTTTTTGACCAAACCTTTCAAACAAGCACAACATGTAAGCCCTTGGGACTAATTGTATACATTTTTAATGAAAACTAAAGTAAAAAAAAGTGTAAAATAAACTAGAATCCTTAGTTATCAGCGCGCCTAGAATTTGGTCGACCCTAGAGTTGTCGGACTCGACCTTTTTGTCATTGGCTTCTATCTTCTTCTCACCCGATTTGATCCTCTTTGTGAGGTCTTCGAGCATTTTTATGATGGCAGGGTCGGCTATCAACCTGTTGTTGCTTGATCTCTCCGGTACCTGCTCAGTCGGGGTCGGGGGAGCCGTTCCCGGCACTACCGTGCTGGGGGTTCTCTGGTGACTTTGTTGCTGAGCGATTTCCAATTGTTGTGCCTGCAAAACTTCATAAATAACGTGAAGGCTAACCTTCCATTCTCCCCTAGTTGGGGTTTTCTGAGCTTCTTGTTGATCTCCTTGGTGCCTACTCCTGTCGGTGTGCGAGCACACATCGACGTGCTAGGCGTCGCATGAGACTATGTCTACAGTAATTGATTCTAGTGCATTCCCGGGGTTTAGCGGTGGTACACCAACACCTGGAACATCCACACCGTTCTCTCCGTCGATCTCGAGATTATTATTCACCGAGTCATATATTTTTTCCTGAAATCAAAATATCTTGGACAAGAAAAAATGTGAAAGATAACTTACGTTATGTAGTTAAACCAACAAGAAAATAATCACTATTATTTTTAGCCCTACGGTGGGCGCCAAATTGTTTACCTTGAAAATAGTAATGACAATTAAATTTGATTATGGGATTCAAAAAATGCGTGATCTATTTTTATGCTAGTTGTTAAACGGATAATGCTATGTGTGGGACTTAGAAATGTGATAGGAGTAAAGAATATGGTGATAACCAAACCGATAGGTTACCGAACATGCTCGTCAATTTGGAGGCCTCGAGGTTGATTCTGGGCTCGGCTTGGAGCTTTCAAATATGGTCGAGGTATGACTAACAGTTATGATAAAATCAACGAAGGCTTTTTATGGCCAATGATAAGCAATAAATGATAAACAATAATGAAGATAATAAATGAAAGCAATTAGTAATAAGAAGAATGTATTAGAGAACAGTGAGAATGTTCTTGTATATTTTTTATGGAGCGATAGGAGCAACTTATTTTCTATAAAATGACAAGGATCCCTTTTATATAGGAGGAGAGTCTTAACATAGTACATAATGCATTTATGAATATGGAGATAGTACAACTAGTTAATGCCTAGATTTGTGTCAGGACTAGCCTACTAGTCTTTGTTGGCTTTTTACATGCGCCTTGGGAACTCCCCGTTTCTACCGAAGCCATGGTCAATATCATTCCAAGGTCGGGTGCCGATGAACCTCGAGGGAAAGAACTCGAACATAGCCTTGCAGCCTCGAGGCTTCGAGATGATCTTCTGGGGTGCCTTGACGACGAGGAATTGGACACTTCGATTCCACCGTGTACAGAATAATACGAAAAGTATGACATATATCATATTACACAAATTAGATATAATGCCGTACAACTTAAACATAAAAATTAATGTATTCAATACGAAATCTTTTATATATATATATATATATATATATATATATATATATATATATTAAGGAGTAATGAATTTTGAAAGAATTTTAATATTATAATTTGATATTTTTCTTAAAATAATCTTTTTATTTAATATGCTTTCTATTTGAAAGAGAATTATATAAAAACATAATTCAAAATTAAATATTATTCTCTAGCATCATTCATTTTTAAGTTTCACCAAGTTAATAAAGTGACAGATAATTTACCATACAATAACATGATAACTAATTATTTGTAAATAGCTACTAAGTATTGTATCTCGTAAACGTGAAAAAAAGTAATATTTAGAAAAATAATTGTAAAAACTTTTATGGACTATTATATAGTAAAGACATAAGAAAAGTTAATAAATAAATACTTTTTAATTGAAATATTTATTTAATATTAACTATCATAGCAGTCTTACTGGATAACGTGCAATAATTTTTATTTTAATTATGACATAAATACTCTAAATATAATATTTTATAATTAAAAATGTTATTTAAATAGTCAACGATTTATTAAGAAAATTTGAGGATTTACAAGGATAGTTACATACAGTTACATAAAGTTCTATTAGGCGAGCCCAGTAAGCTGGATGTTGGGCGTATCCGGGGCGTAAGCCCCTATGGCTGAGGCGTAAGTTTCACAGAACTAAGTCCCACACATAAGCCCAGGGGAGTTTTACGAGGGCTCCGTCTCAGGGCGAGCTCCGGGCGAGTAATTCTCTGATTAAGTACATTGTTTTATGGAGAGCATTATGTCACTTCCTTAGTCTTAAACTAAGTGCACGTGAGGCACTTGGAAACTCACTCATGATCTTGCATAACTTGCTCACGTTCTTGTTATGCTAAGTTAGCCCTACTACACTCATGATCGCTAAGAAATGTTAGAACACATGAGAATTTCCAAAGGAAGCTTTTGTATTAGAGAGAACTTGATTGTTTTGCTTGTATGATGAATTACAAATGAATGCCCCCTATTTATACTAATAACCTAGGGGCTAGTATGTAAATAATAATTGTTCTACAAGTCCTTCCATATTTACAACTAAGTCCCTTCTCTAGAATATTCTACATAGCTAGATTCTTCTAAGAACTTTCCTAACAATTCTATAGAGTTCTAGGGTCTTCCTAAGGAAACCTCTATATTTCTCTAGAACCTTCCTACAAATGCATAAATATATAGAACTTTTATAAGTAAATTCTCTATAGTTCTAGAATATTCCACCAAAATCTTTTCCCTAACTTATGTAGCCCTTCCATATGGAAACAATATATGCCAAGTGGCACCTATGATGGTGTGGTGGGTCATGACACTCTTCCTTACCCAATTTTGTGCCGCCCTCGGCACAAAGCATCGACACATATGCCCGTACCTCGCCTTGTCATTGCCAGAGATCTTTGTCCATTAGCCATGATGCCCTATGGAGCGGTTCTCCTTCCCATTTCACAAGGTACTGGCTAGTAGCTACCTTTCTTCTTACGCGTTTGTACTTGGATGGCTAGCAATGATGGCCTCCATCCTACGCCCATCGGATGCCCCTCCTTGCTCTTGGCCTTAATCTTCCCATCACTCAATCAAGTCTAGCAGCTTCTCAAGATTCGATTCCATGCTTCCACTCCCTATTTGGTTGCCCTCTGTGGTCCAGCCTTACTGGCAAGCTTGAACACTCTGCTTGGTGCATCTTCTGAGTCTGATAGGATGCCATCACTTTGTAACTCACCATCCTCTTCAACTATGTTCGTCCAATTTTTCTTGCTTCCACCATGCTCCGTTTGCATGGTTCTAAGATAGGCTTTGGTATCCCCTACTTTCGGGTTAGATTCCAAGCGCATCCCTCCAATACAGGTGGTTCCCCCAATGTCATCCTTATGTGCTTGAGCAAAATTCCCTATCATTGCTGCAAGCTTCCCCAGCTTTGAGCAATCACTTGCCCGATGTGATCCTTCACAGAAGTAGCACCCTCCCTTAGGCACGTACTCCCTACCATTTTTTGGCCCTTTGCCATTTCTCTTGGACCCCTGTCCGTTATGGGATGGCCCCTTTCCATTACCCTTGTGTACCTCGGCTATGCATTTCCTATTGTCCTCATCATGATCTCCATCATCCCTCTCGGTGTTGCCTTATTTAGACTTGGCAGGCTCATTCTTGAAGTCAACAAGTGACTAGGCTACTCCGATGGCCCCATTCACGTTGGCTATTTTATGTCTTCTTAACTTATGCTTTGCCCAACTTTGAAACCCATCCATGGAGTAGAAGAGGAAATCTTCCTCGAACAATGACGAGATTTGTATCATTAAGGTAGTGAACTCGCGTACATACTCTCGAATTGTGGCCTCTGTCGGAGCTCCCTTAGCTTCCGGCAGTCTGCCACCTCGCGTGCAGCCCGTGAACCACCATACAGCTTTCGCTTAGGGACCTTTGCATTGATCCCTTCTTCAAGTACCAAGCCCTTGGTAATTCTGGCCATGGTTCCATACAAAACTTCCTTCTAGCAATCTCTAGTATTCTTTCTAACATTCCTCAGTCATAACTTCTGCTCTGATACCACGTTGTCACATTCCTAGTCTTAAACTAAGTGCACATGCGGCAATTAGCAACTCACTCACGATCTTTCATAGATTGCACATTCTTGCTATGCCAAGTCAGCCCTACTACACTCATGATCGCTAAGAAATGTTAGAACACATGAGAATTGCCAAAGGAAGCTTTTTGTATTAGAGAGAACTTGATTGTTTTGCTTGGTTGATGAATTACAAATGAATGCCCCCTGTTTATATTAATCACCTAGGGGCTAGTATGTAAATAATAATTATTCTACAAGTCCTACCATATGTACAACTTGTTAGCTTCAAGGTTTCACACATTAATTTTGATGATAACAAACTAAAATAATTATTAATCAAAGAACATTTACTTGTGGTAGTCTTATTCTTGCACAGATTTATTCGAGAAAGAAGATGCTGGTAAAGATCCAAACAAATATGAGAAAGAGAATATCATATGATGATTTTATCAAGGAAGATTATTTTCATAGATTTATATCCAAGCGTAATGGAATGAATAATATTTGAAAGTTAGATTTAAAATATTGAATAGTTTACTACAATATCAGAAAAAGACTCTACGGAAATTATGGAAGGAAAGTTCTTAAATATCTTGAAAGAAAGGTTGCTACAATCCTGGAGAAGATCTATTAATTTGTGCAAGGAAGATACTATTTGAAAAGGATATTACAAGATCAAGAAAGTAATATTTTCAATATAAGAAGAATATATTTTCTATGAAAAGAAAATATATTATGGGTGTAGTGCAATCTATATTATGGAAGGAGATTATTTCCCAAGATCAAGAAAGGAATATTTCCAATATAATAGGAATTCAAAGATATATTAAGATCTTCATATTTAAAATAATATTCAAGATCCAAAGTCAAAAGGAAGAGGATCTTGAAATATCTTGGGTTGTCTACATAAGAGCTCATACTTACACAGCCAGAAGAAGAGTTTACAAGTATTAATAGGAAAAATTGTCACGCCCCAATCCTCGATCCGGTCGTGATGGCGCCTCTCATGAAGACAAGTCTAGCCAACTAAACCCAATTTATCTTACTAAGCGGTTAAACAGTTCATAAGCAGTTTAAATGTGATTTAATGAAAATAATTCGTGGAAGTACAACCAACACAACCCTAATCGGGGTGCCACAAGTCACGAGCATCTATAGGAGTGTAAATACAATTATAAGGTCTAAAAATACACTGAACAGAAATACTGAACAACAGAACGCTGGCAGTCACTTCACTAAAATCCTATAGCTCTGCCTCCAATCACTCAAAACCCGCTATCGGGTGAATAAATACCTACATCTGCGCACGAGGTGCAGGGAATAAAGTGAGTACTCCAACTCAGTGAGTAATAAAGGTATATAATAACTGAGCAATAAGAAATTATGTATAAGAGATCATCATGCTGTATAGAAGTAGTGAAAAACCCCTATGAGAAAAGTAGTGAAGTTGTGAAATGTATGGAAATATCTTAGCTCAGTTTAAACCTCTCTTGAAAACGACTTTTTCAGCAATTACGCAAAAGAATGCAAACAAATAGTGCAGATAAACATTGAAATTTGCCCCTCGGGCACAACAATCAGTTATCAGATAATGCTAGGAAATCAGGTAGATATTGCATGAAGTAACACAGACAACAGAAAATGGCAAACAAATGAAATAAAACACACATAAAACAGTACCAGTACCGCTGCGGCGTGCAGTCCGATCCACATATCGTTGTGGCATGCAACCCGATCAATTTAATGTCGACGACGCTCATTGGGGGTGTGCAGACTCCGGGAGGGGCCCCTTACGGCCCAAGCGCAATATCAAGCCATCTCGTGGAATCAAGTCTATGACCTCGGCCTCATATCAGTATCAATATAACATTGTTGCGGCGTGCAGACCGATCCAAAAGTATCCTCGCAACATAGGCCCACGGCGTTACTCAGTGAAAAATCACATAAGCCCCTCGGGCAACAGTAAAACATGCTGCTCAGCCCAAAATAGTATTGAAAAGATCATTTCTAGTTTTAAAGCAGAATAACCTTAGCTATGTTTTGAAAACAGTGAGAAATACATGACTGAGTTCAAGTATAAAATCAAAACAGTGAGTAAATATCAACAACCATCCTCGAAGGGTTCAAATAATTGGCACGAAGCCCAAATATGGCAATCCGTCAAAATCATGATGATAATAATTAAGTTTCAGTCAAATATGCAGTAAAATCATCAATCGGGATGGACCAAGTCACAATCCCCAGTAGTAACAGACCTCGCGCTCATCATCCAGTGCATGTCTCACCTCAATATAGCACTATGATATGCAATCCAGGGTTTCAAACCCTCGGGATGTCATTTACAATCATTACTCACCTCGAACCGACTAAATCTCTAGCTCGCGACGCCTTTGCTCCTCAAATCGGCCTCCACGCACGTCGAATCTACCCAAAATCAGAACGAATACGTCGCAATATGCTAAGCGAACATAGACAAAGCGAAAACAATCGTAAAATATCAAAAATCTCAAAATTAGCAAAACCCGAGCGTCGGGCCCAATTCTCGAAACTCAGAAATTATCAGATCAACGGGTTCCTTATCTCATCACGAGTCCATACATATCAAAAACTCTCAAATCCGAGTTCAAATACTACCTCAAATCCCAATTTGAAATATCAAAAACTCAAGCCCTAGTTCTTCCCTCTTTAGCTAAATTTTCATGAATTTCAAGGTTAATTCCACAATTAAATCATGATTTTAGTTCATAGAACTTACCTCTAATCAATCATCTTCGAAACCCTCTTCAATTTCTCCCAAATATCTCTCAAAATGCCAGCAATGGAGGAAAATAACTTAGACTCGCAGAGGAAATATTTTTAAAACTATTCTGCCCAGCTCCAATTTCTTCTATGCGATCGCATCAGACCATTTGCGATCGTGAAGCACAAAAACCAACCTCTCAAAATTCCCTCTATGCGATCGCACTAATACACTTGCGATCCCAATGAATGAACTCCCGACCCTACGCGATAGCGGACGCGCTCCTGTGTTCGCATTGAACAAGAAACATCCAAACATCCAGGTTCACTTAATACTATGTGATCGCAACCCTTACTCTGCGAATGCAATTGACCAACTGACCAGCCCCATAAATCCTCCTATGCGATCGTAGAGCCCCTCCTGCGATCGCAGAGAACAAAAGTCTGCAACACTGAACCTGCAATTTCTGTAACATCCTATGTCCCAAAAATCTTCCGTCAGCCATCCGAATTCACCCCGAGGCCCCCGGGACCTCAATCAAAAGTACCAACACCTCCTAAAACATCATCCAAACTTGTTCCAATCATCAAAATACCTCAAATAACACTAAAACCATCAAATTACATCAAATCCAAGCCTAAGTTCTTCAAAAACATTTGAAACACGCATTCGATCAAAAACCCAACCAAATCACCTCTGGATGACCTGAAATTTTGCACAGACATCCAAAATCACATAACAAAGCTAGAACAACTCTCGGAATTCCATTCCGACCCTCGGATCAAAATCTCACCTATCGACCGGAATTCGCCAAAATACTAACTTTGCCAATTCAAGCTAAATCCTTCCATGCACTACCAAAACCCATTCCGATCACACTCCTAAATCATAAATCACCCAACGGAGCTAGCCAAATCATAAAAATTCTGATCTGAGTTCATATACAAATAAGTCAACTCTTAGTCAAACCTTTCAAATTCAAAGCTTTCAACAGAGACTGTTCTTTCAAATTCATACCGATTTTTGTGAAAACCAAAACCAATGATCTATATCAGTCATAATACATCATACGATGCAAGTCATGCCCAAGAACTGATGATCAAAGTGCAAAATCTCAAAGCAACCAGTCGGGTCGTTACATCTTCCCCTACTTAAACACACATTCGTCCTCGAACGTACCCTGAGTTGTTTTAGAAGCCAACCAATAGATGCATAACCTTACCAAGCATATACCCGAGGGTGATCCCACGTCACCCTATCTCATATAGGTCTGATATCACACTACAACTGAAATTACACAATCCAGTCTGGCCCATAAGTCGTAGAATCCTATGTTTCAATTCTGAAACTATCAATACGATCAAAACCTCACACCGATACTCTGGATAGACCCAAACTAGCTGTAGTAACCCATGCCTGCAACCTCAGGTGCAACTATATGATATACCACATAAGTCAAACTCATGTAGCGATAACTTCCATTCACAACAGATGCCACACCACCAAATACCGATAGAAAACCTCTTATCAGCAAAAGTCTCATTCCAACACTTCCATATACTGCCAACAATAAATGGAACACACAATAAACCATAACCATTTCTTAGATCAACCATTCATGAAGTTATTTCTCTACTAGCAATTACCATAGCAAATGTTTTGAACTGAACCTCGATACTTACTCATCAAACATGATGAAATCGAATCCGTTTGTATTCATTAATGATGAAAATGACACATCAATATGGGCCTAAGCCTCAATTTTCATAACTACGCGCACCAATAAGCAACAGTCGGAACATACTCAAATCATGAAAATGACTCAATTGAAAGATTTGTACCTCAAGTTTGCCGGTACCATCACAAGACAATGCTGAGAACCCGTCTCACATCGCACCTAGCCTCGCTGCAATGCACGATCCTATCCAAACACTACTCCATATAAAACACCTCAAGTCACTATGCTCGAAGGCGACAACCACGCATAATTTGATGTCTGAAACTAAAGCAAATCATAGCACCCACAATGAAACAAGTAACATATACCGTGCAAACCCGATAGGACATAACTGATACGCCATTCACCGAGCGACGCCTAATTACTCTTCCCACTCGACCTCCACTATGAACCCCAACAGAACAGCACCACATGTGCCCAAAACCAACAAATCATAACGTCTCACAACTGTTGATGCCCAATTTTTTCCTAAGTATTTTAATACCCAAAATACTTCCAAAATAACATATTTGTGCATATATAAGCACACCCAAGAGTTTTGGCATTTTTAATGATTTTTAAATCAATTTATTGCCTATTTTAATACAACAAAATCCAATAATTATTTCCAAAATTATCATTTTTGGTGAATAACTCATTTTATTCTCACATTTATACCAAAATATAATTAAGGTAATTTTTTTGCATATTTTTACGAATTTATTTGGTATTTTTAAAGCTAAATTGCATATAATTGCAATTATAGCCTATTTAATGATTAATAGCATTTTATAATTACATATTTGTTCCAGTACTTTTAATTTAATATTTATGTAATATTTTCTTACTCAGTATTTTTAATTTATTTTTTAAAACCATTATTACCTTTTTATAAAATAAAAAGGGAAAATTGGCTATTTAAAATATAGCCTCAATTTCTTTTCAAATGCAGCCCAAATTGGCGCCCCAATTACGCAACCCAATTCCATTTGGACCCGATCCCTAATCCAATCGCCCAAACCCGCCCATTTTCTTTTTAAAATCTGAGCCATTGATCATTTTTTATCAACGGCCAAGATCTCTTCTTTCCTTTTTAATTCCAAACGACCCCTAAACCCTACCCCATTCTCTCAAAAACGCTGCATCTAATTCCCTCTTTTCTCAAACGCTCTCGAACTCTCTCAAAACCCTAGTCGCTCTCTGCCATTTTCAACCCTAAATCCACCGGAGTTCATGGCCGCTCAAGCCATGGACGACCTATAATCACCTTCTACTGCTTTCACATGCTTGATACATGAAGGTTCGAGGCCAAACTTCGAGGGCCTTCACTCAGACCTTCGTCGATTCGAGGTCTTCGGCCTTCTTCGGCGTGTATTAGCTTCCTAAGCCTGGTTCTGACCTTATCAACTCCGGATTTGATCTTGTTTCTTCCAAGCCTTTCTCGTTTCTAGGGTTCTCAGAAACCCTAGCCTATTCGAGGTTCTTTTTCGTTTATTTGTTTGGATCTATGCTCGATTTGTGCTATATGTGATGTTTTAAATGTTTTCCCCAATTTTCCTTTTTAAAATCTTTCAAACTAGGGTTTCTGAGTCTGTTTGTTAAATATTTCGTTCGATTCATTTATTTATCATCTCTAAGTTTGATTGGTGTTGAAAACCTGATTTTTGGAGATTTTGTTGAGTTCCTGAGTCTATATGTTTGATTTACTTTGTTTTCACCTGCTTAGTGTTGAAAACCCAAATTTTTTGGGGTTTATTTGGGACTCTGAGGTTGTTTATTTGTTTCATTTGTTTATCACCTCTAAACTCTACTGATTTCAAAAAACCCTAGTCCTTTGGTGTCTATTCGAGTTTCTGAGTTTGTTTGTGCAACTCGCCTATTTGAAATTGCTCCTTCACTTCAGCATCTCGTTTCCTTTATGTGATTACTTTTGTTCTAAGTTCTTGATATCTGTTAAACTCGACTACTTTTTCAAAAAAAGTTTCACTTGACTCTTTGCATGCTTCTAATCTCTCTCTATTACTAAGCCAATGAAACTTGACCTACGTAACTATCATGCTATGAATGCTTGCTACTAACTCTGTGCTATTACTGTATAATGTTTCTTCGTACCATAGCTTGGCCTCACATGTCTATTACTTGTGCACTTCATTTATATACTGAGTCCCTTCTGTGATTGATTCTCAAACTTGTGATTGATTTTCAAAACTTTTCCTTTGTGAAATTCTAATTTTTACTCGCCCGTTAAGGGGTAATTGATTCTCTCTCTTTGTTTTGCCTTACCATATCCTTTCCAAAAATAAGTGCATTTCTGTACTTAGACTTAATCCATTACTATATGATTTTACTGCTCCTTTTATGGCAACAATCATTCCGCTTACAAATTGATTTTCTTTCCTTATATTAATCACGTTAGTGTCCGTGAGTAATAATCCCGTGATTAAAGGGAAGTCTTGTGTTAATAGATTTTGACTTGTGATTGTTTCCATGTTTGTGTTAAAACTTTACTTATTAACTAACTCTTCATTGTTTTTCAAAAACTATAAATACCCTACCCTCTTTTCTTTAAACACACGAACAACTTGAGTTTAAAATGCACACTTACGCTTAAAACTCTCTCTTTCTTTACTACTACTTGTGTTGTTGCTTTGTCTCGCCGGCTGAAAGCCCTGGCTAGACTGTGGACTCTTGTTTGCTCTACATTTTCTGCACTTTGCTTCTCTACTGGTATGTCCTAGTTAATTTACAAGCCTCAACAACAACATGTTTTCTTTAATTGCTCTAGTTTGTCAGTCCTGTCTAATTCTGCTCCTGTTTCTGCAGTCTAGATGTGTCACTAGCATGTTGTACTATGTTCTCTTTCCCTTGTAAATTAATGTTTATTTATGTGTGCACTCTGTCAGTCATTTGTTATTTACTTGCTACCTTATGAATCCCAAACCCTCGTATCCCCTTATATGTGTTTGTGTTCCTTTGGATGGTTTGTGTCTATGCCAGCATCAGCTATTGCTGTGCATGACCAAACCAAGCCTGCTGGGTTATACAGTAAATCCCATAATCCCTTGCCCCTTTTGAATGACTACTGATTTTGTGTAGTTTGAGTTTCACTACTACAATTGTTTTTAAAATCACCCTTACCACTTACTATTTCCAATCCAGTTTTGATAAATCTCTTTCAAACTATGTTCTGCACTTCCACTATGCTCATAGAACTTAGATTCTGCCCCTCTTGTGTGAGCCTTGCCTTGCGACCCTTGAGCTCCCTCTGAACTTGGACACATAAGTGCTGGCCCTTCCACACTGCACAACTCAATTTTCTGATTAGCATCTTAGGTGTATGCACTACCTGGGGTTCCTGAAATCCCTTGGATCTTTGAAACACCCTATATGAGAGAAGGCTTGGAAATCTTGATCTCGAAAGTGGCTCAATCTCATATTATTAGACATTAAGTCTGAATTTTGTTGCTCGGATGTAGCTGAGGATTCCTGATGTACTTTGTAATTCTAGTTTTATTTCTTTTGGGTTGTAATAATTTGTATAAACTTGGGGATTTAGTAAAAGAGGGAGGGGGTTTACTTTTATTTACTAAGGGTAGAAATCATGCCTATAGGGATTTATTTATGATTTGTGCAACTCCACGCGTAGAAAACATGTTTATAGGATTCGACACTTGGTTTCTGCAATAAAGCAGATATATATCATGCCTATAGGGGTTCACTTCTGATTTCTGCAACTGCACCGATAGATATCCTGCCTATAGGATTAACTTCTAATCATTATGCAAATTCACACATAGAAATACTACCTATAGACTCCTGGATTTCTGCATATATAAACGTTATAAGGCAAACAATTCTTAGGTTTAACAATAAAAGATGCATATAGATACCATGTTCATAGGACTTCTGTTAACGTCAGAAAAGGTGTCAAAACCAGTAAACATATAGAAAGTATGCCTATAGGAAATCTCGAATCTGAATTGTCTCATTCGTTAAAAGGCAATATCAACTGCTGATCTTGTATTATTCTGTTAAAACTGGTAACCTTTTTCTATAATCAGTTTGCATGTTTTTCTAAAATTAGTAGATATCATGCCTAGTTCTATCCAACACTTAGACAAAAAGATTAATAAATCAATCAGATCGGTTTTAGTCAACTGCATTCGAGCGAGCGTAATATAGACTTTCCGTCTAAAAATATGCTTTGAACCAGTCCGCTCGTCACTTTATTTAATTAAGACCAAACCAGTACGTGTAAGGCATGCTAAACTCTATGACTTTTATCTGATTTATGCAGGAGGCTTATTTGAGCCCTATTTGCTTATTTGTTCCCCCTTTATTTGTATTATGTGTTTTGATCGACGCCTTAGTATTTTATCCTTTGAAAACTCCTAAAAGCCCTAAACCCCTCTCCCTTTAGGATTAGTGGTCCATTTTCCTCCGGGACTGATAGGATTGGGACGGGTAATAGCATGCAATAAGTAACGATACTATTCCGTGCTTTAATACTTTAACAGAGTGGGAAAGGGTAGACATGGAGATGATGATCACACGGTAATACTATGAGTACAATTGGGTTCTGGTGTTGTGTGGATGATCCGTGTATTTTACAAGCCTAGGACCCCTTTTCCTTTACATAATTATTTTTCAGATTTTGCATTCTTGTTTAATTATTTTTCCCTTATGATATTTCGCACCGCCCTTTTCTAAAATTTCTCGCTCTTTCACTTCCTTGTTTGACAATTGGTACTTATTACTTGATCCTGCATTTAGACATTCTTGCCAATAGTTAAGGAGTCATCTATTCGAATTTCAGCATGTCTAATAACCTTTATGCATACCTATTTTAAACTTTTATGTGAAATTACCTTGTATGTTTGCTTGCTTTAAAGTCACAATTGTAGAATGGCCGGGAACCACACTAGTGGATCTTGAGGGATGCCTAACACCTTCCCCTCGAGATAATTTCTAGCCCTTACCCGAAGTCTAGTTCTTCATCTCAAATTCTTTCTTAAAGTGTCCTAATGCACTATAATCATTAGGTGGAGACTCTCCGAATCCATAACCCAATTCCCAAACGGGAATAAATTTGTCTTTCCTAAATGTCGTAAACCCGATTTCTCGCTCTTTAGGGGAGGGAAAAAGGGGACGTCAACAGCATGGCAACTCTGTTGGGGATTCTTTAGGCTTTTACCATTTCATGCTATATGTGACTTTATTTCTTTCTTTTATTGCTTTTGTTTAATGCCTTTGTTTGAAACTGACTTGTTTCTTTTTCTTTAATTACTTTCATTTACCGCTTTTCCCATCAATGTTGTTGTAATTGTTGTAAACTTTATTGTATGAACGTGAAAATACATGTCAATTTGTTTCATTCTTGTAAACTGCATCTTCAACATCATATTCCACTCGTGCTAAACAAATACTATAGAAATGGTTATAATTAGTGGTTGTGCTCTTCCAATATTATCACCCCTTAAATTGGGCAACAACATATTTACGGTAAAACCAGTCGATCAGCGGTGCAGTCGACGGTTCAGTGCCTTTCCCTCTTGAGTTGTCCGCTCAAGGGTACCTGGCTAATACCCCAATAGAAACCTTACTCCGTTTAAACTGTACATGCATCATGGTCAAACCTAGTCGATTCAGTTATGTTGTCCACATAATGACTCATTAGGATAACCTTGTCCCCAAGTCCACCGGGTTTCATTGAAACCCAAACGGACACCTCCATGTTCTGTGCATTTATTTGGAGAACTAAATGCTTGCTATGCTAATTATTGGGTTAAATAGTAGAGTCTGGTGGGGTGAGGGCCTAACGTTTTGTTTTGTAGAAAATGAGGCATGAAATCCCCAGATTTGGCATGGTAACCAACATTCATCCAAGTCTGCTGAATTAGTGGAAAGATATGGCTCTCAACGCCAACAAACGACTAGGATATTTGGAGCAGGGTCTAGTGGAGCTGGAAGGAAAGTTCATTAGAAGGATTGAAGACTGTCAAAATGCTGAAGGAAATGCAAGCGGACATTTGGCCTGAGCCGATTTGCTGCTAGGACTACGCAAGTTGTTGAAGTTGTTCGAGGGAGACGAAGATGCCAAATCTGGGAAAGGTCCTTCTAGGACCAAGTAGTTAGGAGTCCTTTTATTCTTTATTTTAATGTAATAGGGCCAATGGCCAACAGTGACATTTTGTTTTCTATTATTTAGAGTCGTTTTGGATTCGTCTTATTTTTGTCAATAAAATGAGGCATTTAGCATTATAAGTTCTCCAAAACTATTTGTCGCCAGGCCTACCTCGAGCACAACGAGGCACCAAATCTAGGACACGATTTACATTTTGGCACAACGTGTTTAAATACTGCAATATTTTTCCTCATAACTTGCACTAACTTATTACCTTTTGTTTTTCTTTTATTTTTTATTCCCCTCCTCAAAGGTTAGTTTGTACATTCTGGCACCATCATCATACTACACAAGATCCAAGGGCCCTCCACCTCTTCCTCCTCTGAGTCCTGTCCGGAACAAGAACAAAGGCAAAATTTGAGATACAAGTGCCATAAAGGAGATTTAGATTCCTCAGGGTACCCCGGTAGCTAAGCAAACTGCTACCCAACTTGAGCAAAAACTGTTGAAATTTCGAGAAGAACTGGATCAGGTTCGGAATTTGGCGAACCTGTCATTTTCTCTCACCGCTCCTGATGTCAACACCCAGAATCCTGCACCTCCATAAAACACCCCACAACCACAAATACAACCCACTCATACTCAACACTTCAACACATGCCACACTCCCAACAACACGCCACTACTCATTCCCGATCCACTGAACACCACAAATAACCATCTCCACAACACTCCTATTTACGTGGATATTGTACCCCATTATACTTAACCAATATCAAATGCACCTGAGTCTGATGACAAAGACTCCCTTATCAGGAACTTAGCGGCAAAACTCAAGATGTTGACCAGCCGAGTTCAGGACGTGAAAGGTAACAAAGGTATCGAGGGGTTAAATTACGAAGACCTCTGCATTCAACCAGATGTTGAACTTCCGGAGGGGTACAAACCTCCCAAGTTCAAAATGTTTGATGGAACAGGAGATCCCAGAGTCCACCTGAGGACATACTGCGATAAGCTGGTTGGAGTCGGAAAGGATAAGAAGATCCGTATGAAACTCTTCATGAGAAGTTTGAAGGGAGATGATTTATCCTGGTACATCAGCCAAGACCCCAAGAAATGGACAAGCTGAGTAGGCATGGCATCAGATTTCATGTATAGATTCCGATTCAATACAGAGAATGCACCTGATGTATTCTACATACAGAATTTGAAGAAGAATCCTACCGAAACATTCCGCGAGTATACTACTCGTTAGAGGTCAGCGCCCAGGATCCCCAATATTACGAGAGGTTGATACTGATCGAGGGTCAGAAGTTCTCCGATATCATCAAACTGCGAGAAAGAATCAAAGAGGGCATTAAGAATGGTATGGTTACTAATCTTGAAGCATTACAGGCCACCAATAAGGCCTTACAGTCTAGTGGAACGTCTAAAAAGAAGGATGTGAATGTTGTAATGGTCGCACAGGGAGCCAAATCACCACCAAAATACCACACCTACCCATCACCGCCACTTACGTATCAGCCCATCCCGAATTACCAAGAACCCGTACCCTCCTATCAAAATCTACCTTGTCAACACCCCCCTTTTTTTTCCTAAAGCGGAATCGGGTTCATGACATTCGGGAAGACAACTCTTTTCCCACATTGGGAATTGGGTTTTTTTTTTAGAGTTTGGAGAGTCGCCACCTAATGATTATAGTGCATTAAGACACTTTTAGAAAATTTAAAGATGCAGACCAGGGCTTTGGGTAAGGGCTTGAAATTATCTCGAGGGGAAGGTGTTAGGCACCCCTCAAGATCCACTAG
>MU773856.1:5724-20231 GCA_026770625.1 Nicotiana glauca
ATTTTTGTTGATATTTTTGCATTTCTGTGTTAATTAGTTGCATAATAATTCATATTAAAAATACCAAAATATGCATTTGCATTAGGAATTTAAATTTCACATTTTGGTAGGTAAATAATTCATTTTTAGAATAATTTAAAGAAAATCACAAAAAAAAAATAGTTCCTAGGCAATTGTAATTGATAATTGATTTTAGGAAGTTAAATAGTTTAATTAGGTTTTTTATTTTATTTTTATAAAATCAGAAGAAAAAAAATACAAAATATACAAAAATACAAAAAGTACAAAATGAAACACAAAATCAAAATAAATAAAATAAATGAAAATAAAAGCAAAGTAAATAAAAAAAAGAAAAACAAATAAACTAAGAAGGGCTGCCAAGGAGCTAATTTGGGCTTTTGCAATAATTCTCTAGCCCAACACAAATTCACCCGTCCCCCAAGCCCAATTAAATAACCGGTCCAGCTTTAAGAAGAGTTAAACGACACCGCTTGGCATTGGTTAATCTCGACCCTTCATTACCTTGATCCAACGGTTGGGGCCTGATCTCATTAATAAATGAAACGGCATCGTTCAGATGCCCATCCAATCTCAACCGTTCAATTTAGTTCAATCCAATGGTTGTAGATAATCTTTACCTTTTAATATATCATATACAAAAAAAACAGATAAAATTTTTCACCCTTTTCGTCTTCCCCTTTGCCCTAGCCGCCATGGTTTCCCCTGTCACCCCGCCGGAACCCTACCGGCGGGAAACACCACTTACGCCAACCGCCCTCAAATTTACACCAGTAAACCATCATGAACTCCTCTTTCCACCCTTCACTTTCATTTCCTTCAAATCTTTTCCCATCATCTCGAATAACCAAATTTGTTTCGCCGGAATCCTAACTCCGGCGAACCATACTTCACCCAACCTAACCCAAAATTACACCATAGCTTCTTCTTGATACCCTCTACCTCATTCTGAAAGTCTTTAACCTCAAATCCAACTAGAACACCTCGAATATAAGTCTGAAAATTTTTTGTTAAGACCAAACTTCACAAAGATGCCGTAAAAAAAAATTATTATCAAGATTCTTGGTACCCAGTAGATGGTCAAACGACTAAAAGCTAAGTCTTTCTTTTTCTTTTTCTGTTTCTTTGCATGTGCGTGTTTTTTATGTTTTTAATTGTTTACTGACTATTATTAGTCTAATTAGGGTTTATCTTCTAATTTTTGTTTTAAATATATAGTATTTTAGGTTTAAAATTGGATATTGTTAGGTTTTTAATAATTAGTAATAGATTCTGATTAATTTCGTTTAAGAAAATAAATTTGATATCAAATAGAAGTTAATTAGATTTTTGTTTGCAGAAATTTCTTTAATTGTTCTTGTTTGTTAATATTTGATTGGTTATAGCTATTGATTTTGATAATTGTTAGTTATATATCAGTGTTAATTTTTTATAATTAGTTTAATTACTTAAGTAATTTTGGATTAATTGATAGCAATTAGCATATTTTGGTTAGTTGTTCGATGTCTAATTAGATTTGTTAATTTTGATTAATTGTAATAATTAGGTTTATAATAGTTAAATCTGACAGTTAAACAATTCAGGGGGTTAAAAGGGTTAAAGGGCAGTAGGATAATTAGTAAATTCAACTAAGTTCGGGGGTAAAAGGGTGAATGGCAGGTAGGTTTAGTTAGTAAATTCAACTAAGTCTCAGGGGTATTTTGGATAAATAAAAAGGGTTAGTAGTAATTAACAAAAGGAAGGGGGATACTTTGGGTATAGAGAAAGGGTAATTGGGTAGATTTTGAAGTGAAGTAAGGGTAGAAAGAGGATTATACTAGATTAGAAGGTTCTAGGTTGGGGTAGTAGTATAATTTTAAATAAATAAAGTAGCCAATTGAACTACAAGTTAAAAAATAAGGGTGTAATTGAAATAAAAAGGGGGCTAATATGTAAACCTCCAATTTTAACTCTATAAATAGGCATTGAAATGCCTCATTTTACAAGTTTTTTGGAAATCTGAAAATATCCTCCAAGTAATCTTTCCTTCTTAGATCAAATTTTCGAAATTCTTAATTCCAAAAACTCAGAAACATTAAAAATAGTAGAAAAGTCCAAAATTATATTGTTACATTGATCAATCAATCTAGATTTGAAGGTTGTGCAGCAATTCTCTCCTGATCTAGTATTCGAAAATCTGTGAAGTTGCAATTAGGATTAGTCGATTTGATTTTCTGGTTGAAATCCTGTTGTTGTGGTGTTAACTCTGTTGTCTTGAGGCTGTGTTGGATTTTATATCCTGTCTTCTGTTGCTGTTGCTGTGTAACTAGTTTTGACCTCATTGTTTTTGCTCTCATTTTCCAGGTACATTCCTTTGATCCAGCTCTTCGTGATGTATCTAATTGAAATGAAATGGAAACTATCATTTTGGCCACTGTTTTGTTAGTTGAATAGTGTCAAATTGCAGAAATGTTGGTTTGAGTTATGTTTGTTGATTTTAAAAGGCTAGAGTAAATCTTTTAGTTTACTGCCAAGCTAGTCATAGTCTTCATACTAGGGTATACAGTAGCAGTGATTAGCATTAGACAAATTGGGATTCCTGTCGTTATTTTCTGAATAATTATGTTGTATAATTTGGACTCCAGATCTGGACTGTGTTAGTTATAGAGTTGGTCTTCCTTTTGCACACCTAGATATTGTAACTGAAGCTAAATAATGCTAATGTAATTATTCATTGGTTATGGATGTCAGTATATTTCACGTAACAGTGTAGATGTTTAGTTGTTGAGGCTTTCATGTTTAGCTTGTAATAACTGTTGTAATTATCAAACTTTGATAGTGAGACAGTGTTAAACAATAATACGCATATCTAAAATTAGTAATTAGTTTAAATAATCTGACATTGATTTTCAGAAATGATTTCAACTTTTTTTTATGGATTTGGAGTGCTGGTAATGTGTAGTGATAATTAAGGTTTGAGCTGTTAGTTGTTAGTTTAAATGATTGTTTTTTTTAACTATGGATTTGTCCAGTGATCGTAAAAAGAGTAAGTTCAAAAGAGGTCTGTGTGGCATTTGATTCAATTCTATAATTCAACTAATCTGAAATACTGATCCGTTTAAGTACTAGTCTACTATTGAACATATACGGAATAATTTGAAATGAGATTAGTAAATCGAATTTGTTGGTTATTGGGCCTTAATAGATAAGGCTGCTGACAGCCCAATTTCAGGAGCATTTCTGCTTCTTAAGCCAATTTTGCTTTTGACGGCACATTTGGGCTGCATCAAGGCCCATGAGTTAAACTTGTGCTTTTATATGATGTAAAGGTATTAATCATTTTAGTATAATCCAATTTTAAATTAGTTGGACTTTTAGAGATGCCTAATAAGTAGAAAATATAGTTCACTTGAGTTTGGCCTTTAATAAAAATAAAAAATGAGATGAGTCTCGCCAAATCAAATACATAATTGCGGGGCCCTCAATAATTATTTAAATAAAAAATACTTAGAAATTCGGGACAGGCCGTTTAGCAAATTTCACGGTCTTCCCCAAAGATAATAAACATGTAGTCACTTTAGGCACGTATATTAATAATATTACCTTCCTAAATATGCGTGCACATTTATGTGACCCAAATCCAAATCTCAACGAAGTCAAAGTGTGTCAAAAGCCACGGGCGCACTGGTGCGGCGTGATTCGAGATACATTTCCACGACGTTGTAATTCTTGTAAAAAATAAATAAATAATAAATAATAAAAACGGGATATTAACAAAAGGGACATAAAGATAGAACATGTATTGAAATCAGATAAAATTAAATACAACAGTTGAGCGATCGTGCTAGAACCACGGAATCCGGGAATGCCTAACACCTTCTCCCGGGTTAACAGACTTCCTTATCCGGATTTCTGGTTCGCAGACTGTTAACAGAGTCATATTTTTCCTCGGTTCGGGATTCAATCGGTGACTTGGACACCATTAATCTCCCAAGTGGCGACTCTGAATAAATAACAATAAATCACATACTGACTGTCCTTTAATTGGAAAAAACTCCTTTATGCCCTTCACGGGGTATATTAAACGTAAAAAAGGAGGTGTGACAGCGCTATAAAATTAACAAATGGAAAGGGCGAATGTGTGTATGGTTATCAAGTCGAGCATGAGCGGAAGATATTAGGAATGGCTGATTAATGACGTTGTCTGTACCTGGCATGTTTTGAAGATTGGAATGACGGAAGCATTTTGCTCTGCTACCTAAATACTTAATCCTTCATTACCCCTTTGAGCCTTATTTGTTTTCTTTCATACCCCTCTTTCGGAATCAGTAGCAAATAGAAACACAAACGGGGAAGATAAAGAAAAAGAAAAAGAAAAAGAGAAAAAAGAAAACAAACAAAAAAAAACACAACAAAAGAGAAAGAAAGAGATAAAGAAAAGAAAAAAAGGCAAAAAAAAAATAAAAAAAAAAGAAAAAGGGAAACGAAAAGGAAAACAACAAGGAATTGGGAACTACGTTTGACCTGATTCCTCAAAGAGGATACGTAGGCACTTCACGACTCGGCCATAATGTTACATAGTGTAACATCGTGTAACATAATGTTACATAGTGTAACATAGTGTTACATAGTGTAACTAAAAATTAAAAGTCCCCAAGCAAAAAACCGGGGCAAATGTTGCGTTTGTTGCAAATAAATCTAGTTCCGAAGGTTGTAATTTTGAACCCAAATTGATGTGTTTTTTGAGCCTTCAAATACCCTTTCTTTCTAGCCCTATCCAAATCCCACATTACGGTCCAAAGTAAGACCTTCTGATCAGTCTTCAAAAGAGGCCAAGTTAGGAAAATGAGAGAGTCTTTTCAGAACATAACACTCTGATTCCTAGCAGAAAAGACTCTGATCCCCAGTGCAAAAGAAATATGAGAATCTTAGCGGTGACACCCCAATCCCCAGCTGAAAAGTAACACAAATGAGAGAGTCTTATTAGTGAAAACCTTCACAGGCACCATAAGACGATGAAAGCTGAGAGGAAAAAAAACCAAAATGAGAGAGGCTTGATAGTGAAAACCTTCGGGCACTACAAGTCGAATAAGATTGAGAATCAGATGGGAAATCACCAGATGAAGATTATGAAAGACGATTAACGATGGAGGATAGGCCACGTGTGCATGTCATGACCATTAGAGTTGGTATCCGCGTTTGATAGGCTTTTATAGTTTTCTTGTTAGAGAATCATCTTTTTCCTTCGTCTTTTATTTTGTCCCCTTTTATCTTTCTCCTTTTATCGAAAAATTCCCCAACAGAGTCTGTACGGTCTAAACAAGTGATAAATGACTTCAAAATTTGCCACCAGCCTTCCAATTATACAAGATGAGATCTGACTAGTACATCCAAGTGGTATAAGTCAGGAAGGAACAAGCGCAAGGCCAGTGTCAAGAAGGATATCCCCAGCAAGAGGATATTGACAAAGGGATGGACCCGTGTCAGGAGATGGGCATAAATCGGAGGTTCATATAAGACTCAAAGGTCGGGGAAATGCCGTTCCCGAGCTATGCCACAAAGAAGAGGGACATCCCCAGCAGCAAAGGGTATTTTCAGTGACGGATGAACAAAGAAAGTGGTTCATCAACAAAACAAGCAAGATCCTCAAGCAGAGTCAACTATCATAAGAAATGTCGGGGGTTCAAATAAGAAGGCTGAAAACAACGATGAGAGGTTTATGAATAAAGAGTCGTCAAGAAGGGCGGAAGTTGTCGGCCAAGTTTCAAGATGGCCAGACGACGCAAAGCAGGGCAAGTCGTTCTAAGACCAGCAGGAATATCATCCCCAGCAAATAACATCATCCCCAACAAGTTTTGATAGTGTAATGGAACGCAGATCAGGGAAGGAGAAAAGGAGAACCATCCCCAACAAGAGCATCACAACCAACCACCGCATTTTAAACTGACAGAATTTTCTTTGATTTGAAACAGGGATGGGGAATGTCAATGATGACGGAGAGGCATGATACAAGGAAGATTATCAAACTGGGGCAGAAAATTTTCTTTCCATTTTGAAAATTTTCTAGAAATCAGGTATCCACTTGGGGAAGAAGAAAGATAAGACAAGTCTTAAGGGCAGTAGGCTTTGAACCAGTGCTATCCCCAGCAGTGTTGAAAGAAGGAAAATATGAAGTTTTAATGAAGGAAGTAGTATCCCCAGCGGACAGAACAAAAGGATAAAACTTGTGCTCAGAAAATGCAAAAGCCAGTATCATCCCCAGCAGTTTTCAGAAGAATGAAGCACCAGTTTTGAAGGAATAAAAATTCCCCGGCAGGTTTATCCCCAACAGTTTTCAGAGGAACGAAACACAAGTTTTCGAAGGGGGAAGATAACGTAGTTTCGAAAGAAAAAAAAATCCTCCAGCAGCGTTATCCTCAACAGGGTTATCCCCAGCTGATAACATTTTTATCCCCAGCAGTGTTGAGAGAAAATAAAAGTTTTGAAGGAAGTAATTTTGAAAAGAAAAAAAAAAGAAGAAGGGGAAGAAAGGAGATTCCCCCAGCAGTATTATCCCCAGCAGGTTAGTAAATAATTTCCCAGCAGTGTTATCCCCTGCAGTTTTGAGGGAAGACAACACGAGTTTTTAAGGGAAGCAGTTCTGAAAGAAGGTAATTCAGGTAGAAGGAAATGGTCCAGGAGGCAGGGGGAACAATGGCAACGAGTGCAGTTTTAAAGTTGTTGAAGTCGGGAGCCCGCCCGTAGAACGGAGGCATTTATTTTAAGTTGTTGTTAAAGTCAGGAGCCCGCCTGAAGAGAGGAATGGCGTTTATTTTTTGTTAAAGTCAGGAGCCCGCCTGAAGAGAGAAATGGCGTTTATTTTAAGTTGTTGTTAAAGTCAGGAGCCCGCCTGAAGAGAGAAATGGCAATTTTATTTTCTGAGTTATTGTTAAAGTCAAGAGCCCGCCTGAAGAGAGGAATGGCGTTTATTTTAAGTTATTGTTGAAGTCAGGAGCCCGCCTGAAGAGGGGAATGGCGATTTATTTTGTGAGTTGTTGTTGAAGTCAGGAGCCCGCCTGAAGAGAGGAATGGCGATTTATTTTAAGTTGTTGTTGAAGTCAGGAGCCCGCCTGAAGAGAGGAATGGCGATTTATTTTAAGAGTTGTTGTTGAAGTCAGGAGCCCGCCTAAAGAGAGGAATGGCATTTATTTTTAAGTTGAAGTTTTAAGTTATTGTTGAATTCAGGAGCCCGCCTGAAGAGAGGAATGGTGATTTATTTTCTGAGTTGTTGTTGAACTCAGGAGCCCTCCTGAAGAGAGGAATGGCGATTTATTTTCTGATTTGTTCTTGAAGTCAGGAGCCCGCCTGAAGAGAGGAATGGCAATTTATTTTAAGAGTTTTTGTTGAAGTCAGGAGCCCGCCTGAAGAGAGGAATGGCGTTTATTTTTAAGTTGAAGTTTTAAGTTGTTGTTGAAGTCAGGAGCCCGCCTAAAGAGAGGAATGGCAATTTATTTTCTGAGTTGTTGTTGAAGTCAGGAGCTCACCTGAAGAGAGGAATGGCAATTTATTTTAAGTTATTGTTGAAGTCAGGAGCCCACCTGAAGAGAGGAATGGAGATTTATTTTAAGAGTTGTTGTTGAAGTCAGGAGCCCGCCTGAAGAGAGGAATGTCGTTTATTTTTAAGTTGAAGTTTTAAGTTGGTTGAAGTCAGTAGCCCGCCTGAAGAGAGGAATGGCGTTTATTTTTTAAGTTGATGATGAATTCAGGAGCACGCCTGAAGAGAGGAATGGCGATTTATTTTAAGTTGTTGTTGAAGTCAGGAGCCCGCCTGAAGAGAGGAATGAAGATTTATTTTAAGAGTTGTTGAATTTAGGAGCCCGCCTGAAGATAGGAATGGCGTTTATTTTTAAGTTGAAGTTTTAAGTTGTGGTTGAAGTCAATGGCGTTTATTTTTTAAGTTGATGATGAAGTCAGGAGCCCGCCTGAAGAGAGGAATGGCATTTTAAATTTCAAAGTTGTTGATGAAGTCGGGAGCCCGCCCGTATAACAGAGGAATACATTCTAGTCTCTACATTTCAGTCTTTACATTTCAAGTTTTGAAGTCGGGAGCCTGCCCGTATAATAGAGGAATACATCTCAGTCTTTACATTTCAAGTCTTGAAGTCAGTAACCCGCCGGAAGGCAAAAGGTTAAACAGAAAATCCCCAGCATAAATCCAAATTCAGAAATTAGAAGGAAATAAGCCGTTCAAGTTCGGCAATCAAGAGAGGCCGACGAGTCAAGTCAGAAGAGAAGAGACATCCGACGAAGCACGAGCCAATAAGAACGCAGGGCGACAAGAGCAAGAATGGAGATTTAGATAAGATTTTCTTTGTAATGCATAGGCTATAATTTAGTCTAGCTTCTTTTTTTTTTTTAGCCTGGTGTAATAAGGAGGTTGGTAGCAGCAGCATGAAACAGCAGTAATAGCAGTAATAGCAAAACCACAGTTCCACGGTAGTCCCAGCTACCAAAATTTTTTCCCGAACTACAGCTACCTGATTCCCTTTTAGCCAGGGATATGTAGGAGACCTCTGAAGCAAAGGTTCGATCAAATATTTCAAAAGGGATTCTTCACACGGAGTACTCAAACGGGCAAAAATTGCTCGTATCAGCCCACTTTATCTTTGCACGAAAACTCTTCGTGTTTTCGGGCAAAGAGGGGCAGCTGTGAGCATGTGATATTTGCCCTATATGATAATCATTCAAAAAAATCAAAAAAAAAACTATTTTGTTTTTTCACAATTGTTGCGAATTTTGTGTTATTTTTCGTGAATTGTTTACAGTTGTCTGTGCATGTTTATTTGTTGAATTAATGAAAATACAAAAATATGTCGCATCTGCATTTTTAAGACTTAACTTTACAATTAGGAGTAATTAAGTTTGTTCTAACAAAGACCGAAAAATCACAAAAAATATGTACTTTGCTTTTGCGGCATCTAATGTCCAAATTGTGTGAGTTAATTTTTAATTGGTATTTAAACTTGTGTGATAATTATCATTAGGAGTTAATTAGCATTTTAGTTAATTTTTGATTTTATCATTTAAATTAGAATTTTGGTTTTATTAATTAAGGAAATGAAAATAGAGTACAAAACTCGGACTGAGCCAATTTTAAATTAATACCAGGCCCAATCCATCCCTTTACCAGGTCCATTGACCAGCCCATCTCAGAGAAGAACCAAACGACGTCGTATGGTCTCAATCAATCTGAGTCATTGATCTCCTTAGATCGAACGGTTCATTCCGTCTCCCACATCAACGAAACAATGTTGTCTCAGGCAGGCTAATCTAGACCGTTCGAAGTCGTTCACCCAACGATACAAAATACACCCCACTACCCGCATTCGACCCGGACCCGTTCACTTCAAAGACCAACCCGATCTCTATTTCGATGGAGCGACGTCGTTTTATTTAAACCATTGATCCAGGCCGTTGAGCTTAATTGATCCAACGGCTAGGATCAATTCCTCCCCCTACTATATATTCCTAACTCACACCCTACACCCCCCAAGCCCCCCCCCCCCCCCCATCATCATCGCTAACGCTCAGAGACGACCCCAGGTAACTCTGCCACACTCTGACATCAACCACCTGCCAGAAATTGCCTCACGGCAGTTCCGGTGGTCCAAACAACCCCATTTTTACACCATAGCTTCCCCACAACATCCTCTCTCCAAACCTCCAATCAGTTTCCTTCGAATCCCAACCAGGTTCTTCGAATATTCAATCGAAGAATCAAGCCTCATCCCTAGTTTGTCCAATGGCCGCCAAATTAACACCATACCCCCACTGGACCTCCCTCACGACCAGACCATCATTAGTTCCCTTCGAATCAACCCAGGATTCGTCGAATTTCGATTTTAAGCCAAGAACCCTAGCGCCGCCACAAGATCCCTTGGTGGCGGCGCCAACCCTAAACCTTCCCCAAGTCACACCCCTGAACCTCTAGACTATCCTCTTCCCAAATTCGAAGGTTAAGCCAACTGGACGAGCCCTAGAAGAACCAAAAAGAATTTGAGGTCACAATCGACCTTAGTCAGGTGTTCTTAGCCAAGAACACTCGATTAAGGTCTGTTTTGGCCTCAAAATCTTGAGTCAAAGCTTCGACTGATCGGAGTTCGTTTGGTTTCTGATTTTGAGGTATTTTTCCTCTCCTTTTCTGTTCTATTTTGTTGGTGTTTATTTGTTTAAGTTTGTTGTATTTTTGTATGGATTGATCTTTCGTTATTTTGTCGATTATCTTCTCCTCCTCTTCTGGATCCTTTCTCTGGTCCAATTTTTCTCTGTCAATTAGCATGTGTTATAATATGTTGAAATCTTCTAATTAGTCAGTGTCAATAAGGCTTGGCATAAAGCCATGATTACTCCTGTAATTTGTTTGGTGTTATTATTTGGTTCAAGTTGTTTCATCTGTGTTGTCTATCATTTTGTCGCATATGGATTCAGTGTGGTTACAATGTTCATTTGTTCTTGTTTGGATTTAATTTAGGATTGGGTTAGTTCATTTCTATGTATCCGTAACCTTGATAGTTCAATAGGAGTTTGTCCTGAATCATTGTTCTTATGTTGATGCCATTTTGATTTGATCTAAGTTTCTAGCTTGAATTGCTGACTAAGTTGATAAGTTGAATTGATTATAGGTGATGTAGTTTAGTTAACTAATTAGATGAATTTGGTTATAGCTGATGAGTTTTGGTACGAATTGAAAGGGGATTGGGGTAGGATTGTAATTTCAGTAGTTCAAGGGTAGTTTTGGGACTTAAAAATTGGAGAATTGTTTAACTTGAGTGTTCTGTCCACTATGCACTAAATTACCATTAAATATTGTAATGGGGAACAAAACATAATGGGTAAGGGTTAAGGGAAATTGAATACTATAATATGCCCATAACAATTGAATTAAAAATAGGACAAGACACATAGTAGTGGGATGGTAAGAGAATATCATGGGCAAGAATGGTGTGGGTAATATTTTAAGTATTCCAAGGGGATAAGGGGTATGGAATGAGCATAAATAGGGGAAGTTGGGACAGAGTAGAGGTCTGATTTTGGGGTCCTAGAAAATCAGTTGAAAAAAAAAGTACAAAAGCTAGAGAGGGTAATCAGTTTGAGAGAGAGCATTTCAAGCTAGTTCTTCTTAAAGCATATTTGAGAGTTTGAGGATCAGCTTTCTTGAAAGCTTTTTAAAGCTGAATTCTTCTACACTTTGAAATCTTAAGAGTTTGAGAGAGGGCTTTAGACAATGAGCTCTCGTTGTTATATTGATTTTAAGAGCAGAAACAGTTCCAATCTCTCTGTTTCTTTTCTGTACTTGGGTGGTCAGGACCTTTGAAGATATTTGGTGATTTATTTGAGGGTTGCTAGGTGTTATATGATTGCTTAAAGATGGTCTTGATTGCCTAGTCTAATCTCTAGTAGTTTCAGTATTTTGGTTAAGTTTCTTTCTTCCTGGGCATTTGACTGTGGTTTGGTCTTGAACTTGGCTCTATTTGTTGCTGTTGGTGTTATTTGTTGCTGTTGTTTGTTGTTGTTGTGTTATCTGCTACTGCTGACTACTCCTTCTTCTTTCTTGTATCTCCAATCCAGGTACATGTTTTTGGATCTCAACATCATGTAGAATTTGGCTGAAATGAAATGAAATGGGAGCCTAACCCCCTTGGAAAATTTCAGTAGTTACTATACCTTCCTTATAATTGTATGTAATGATCCAAATTGTAATTAGGATTGTTTGTCTAACCAAATTTGGAATGACTGAATCTGTAGCTTGTAATGTTATACCTAACTGGACTATTTTGGACTGAGTTAACCTGTGGCTCTCTAGCCTTAGTATAGTTAATACTTGCTTAGTTTAGCATCTTGTTGGTTTAAAGCAAAAATCCGAAATAGTGTAGATTTTGTGTTGATTTCGATTTCAAGTTGAAAGTATATCTCCCACAGCTTTAGAACTGCAATAGTTGGCTAATAAATAGTTAGTGGTTTGCTTCAGTTATTATACAATCAGATAGGAGTAGAGTATGAATTCAGGCCATTCACATTAATGAAAATAATCAAGTACTTAGTCCATTCAGTTTAGAATCATGTGCATAGTCTATTGGTGACTAATTCAATTCACATGTCCATTTTTACCTGTTCACTCTCAGTAGCATTTAACCAGTAACCAAATAAGCAACGCGACTTAAGCTCTAAACTAACAAACAATCGGCTTGAGGTAATTTGGATAGGCATTTTGGTAGGATTTAATCTAGGCCACATTTAAACTCTAGCATGTTCGCAGGCCGTTGGGCCTGATTTCAAAATTGCAATGTATAGTTAACACAATATAAGTTTGGGCCTTGAGTTAGGTAGTGGGTTCAAATTAAAAGGTCCTTCCTTTTGTTTGGGCTCAGACTTGAACTTGAAGCCCGACTTTGTAATATTAAATAATTAGGGCCTTCTCTTTGTTCCTTTTAGAGACAAATAATATAGAAAAATCATAGTTTACTTTAGGGTGGACCTTTGAATAAAACATGAGACGAGCCTCATCAAATGAGACGCATAAATTGCGGGGCCCTCAATAAATATTTGTATTAAAATACTTAGAATTCGGGATGGGCCGTTTAGCTAATTTCACGGCCTTCCCCAAAGGTAATAACGTGTTAGTCTCTTTAGGCGCGTATTTTAATAATATTACCTTTCCTAAATTCGGGTGTGCATTTCATGTGACCCAAATCAAATCCCAAAATGTTGAATAAACTGTGTTCAGTATAGCGGGTGCATTTCATGCGACGCGGTCCAAAGACACGCTTTTAACGAAAAAAATAATTTAAATAAAAGCGGTTAAAAGGTAAAAATGCACATAGGTTTGAACATATATTAAAATCATATTTTAGCCAAATATAGCAGTTGAGCGACTGTGCTAGAACCACGGATCTTGGGAATGCCTAACACCTTCTCCCGGGTTAACAGAATTCCTTATCCGAATTTCTGGTTTGCGGACTGTAATACAGAGTCAATCTTTTCCTCGATTCGGGATTCAAACTGGTGACTTGGGACACCATAAATCTCCCAAGTGGTGACTCTGAATCTCTCAAATAAATGAATCCCATCTTGATTGTCCTTTAATTGGAAAAAATCCCTTTATTACACCCTTCACGGGGTGCAGTAGCCGAAAAAGGAGGTGTGACAGCTCTGGCGACTCTGCTAGGGACCATTTAACCCAGAACCCCTGGTTCAGGGTTAGAAATTCGAGCTTAGAAGAATTGTTATATTGGCTTTATTTATTATCTGATTTTTATTACACGTTTGGGCCTAATGTGCTAAATGCTGCCTTTTACCGCTTTGATATTATTTGAACTGTATATAAACTGCTACGAAACCCTTCTTCTGAGTCTTCTGAATCTACGGTGCACACGTGCGCGTGGCCTACTTTCTGTTCGCAGTCATACCAAATAAAATAAGGTTGGGTCAAGTAACTAGGCCGGGCAGACTTTCGTGCTCCCGGTACGTTGCCTCCACTTCGGCTCGAGCTGTCTGTTTGGGTAAGCCAGGTCTGGCACAATATACCTCAGGCATTAAACCTAGTATAACAAAACCTCATGCCGGATCCCTAGTAGGAATGTTGTGTGCATCATATGCATTTTTGACTTAGGGGACTCAACACAGGGTTGGGTCCCTCTAGGACAAGCAACCTGAAATGAAATGACCATCCTGCTGCATACTACTTGTTTTACGCATTTATCTGCTTCAAATTTGCATGTTGACCGGCTTCCAAAAATACAGGAATATAGGAAAATTAAGAAAAAAGACAAAAAGGAAAAAATAGCAGTATAGAGAGATAATCACCTATTTTTAGAAAAATCCAGTGCCCAAATAACGTCGAAACTCTGCAAAAATTTTGAGAAAATAAAAAAAAGGGGGAAAAGAAGAAATGTTAACGGGCTGCATCCCGTTAGGAGCCCGATTACCGTTGCTTAATTTTATTATTTTTAAATTAATTGGACAGTTGCCAACGGTCAAATTGAGAAATGACCGTTGGGGAACGACCAAATTTTGCAAAAATGGCCATCCCCCCCCCCCCACATTAAAAATATAGCCCTCTCACTCCTAATAATTGAAAGTTTACATTTTTAACCTTTTAAAATCTATAAATAGCCCCCTTTCTTCTTTATTTTTTCCTCACAATTCACTCTCTTACTACTCTAATTCTCTCTTGATATTATAGTTCTTAAATTCTCAAATCTCAAATCTCAATTCTCAATTATTTATTATTTCAAGTTTCATCAATTATTTAGTTTAGCCATTAAAAATTATTATTATCAAAAATCAAGTATTCAAGTGAAGTGTGGTATCAAATATCAAGTTTTGGTCTATCAATTGAAGTTTTATTTTTTATATCAAAAATTCAAAATTAGTGTGGCATCTGGAATCCCGATACACTTGTCACACCTCCTTTTTACGCGCCTACCCCAAGGGTAATGCATAAGGGAGTTTTTTCCAATTTAAGTGACAAA
>MU773859.1:10166-21522 GCA_026770625.1 Nicotiana glauca
CATCCCGGCATAACCCGTGGATCTCCCTGGCATAACCCAAGGAGCCTTTTCTTTCCAAGTCTCGGCATAACCCGATGACCATCCCGGCATAACCCGTGGATCTCCCTGGTATAACCAATGAGCCCTTTTTTCAAATCCCGGCATAACCCGTGGATCTCCCTGGCATAACCCAAGGAGCCTTTTCTTTCCCAATCCCGGCACAACCCGGCTATTTACCAGCACAACCTGGATCCATTCACAAGGATACACAATCCTAATTTGACTGTCTAGATATGTGTCACAACTAACTCACGAAATTTCCCTAGTCAAAACTGGGGCAGAAAATTTCGTTCGTTTGTTTGTCTTTGACGTCTTAAGCAGGTTTGATCTCAAGGCACAGGATTCGATTGGCTTACCGAATGAGTCTCAATCCAAAATGAAGAAAAGAACAAAAAGAAAAGCAAAAGAAGGTGAGCTCAAATATTGGACCAAACAAAAAGGACGAACTACTCGGAGTCTGATTGAAGTCGCAAGCCCGCCAATTTTGTTTCGCTCAATGTTGCAGAAATAAACAAGCACCTACAACCTGCGAGCATCAAGATTCAGATCGAAGTCTATAGCAAAATCAGCTAAGACTCAAGATCAAGTTTTCAAGAGAATTATATAGGAATCTTGTAACTCATAGTTGATAGGCATAGCTATGCTTAGCTACGGTTTTCCCTTTTGGGTGTAATAAGGAGGTCAGTAAGCAGTAGCGGCAGCAGCAACGACAGTAACAGTGAGATCACAGCTTTATGGTAGTCCCAGCTACCAAAACTTCCCGAACTACATTGACCTGATTCCTATTTAGCTCAGGATATGTAGGAGGCCTCCCGAAGCAAAGGCTCGGTCAAACTCTTTCAAAATGCTTCACACGGAGTACTCGAACAGGCAAAAATCGCTCGTATCCGCTCATTTATCTTTGCACGAAAACTCTTCATGTTTTCGGGCAAAGAGGGGCAGCTGTGGGCACGTGATTTTTGCTCTATGTGAGGATCACTCCCAAAATTCAAAATAAAATAGTTTTGTTTTGTGTGTGATTTTCTGTAAATTTTTATGTAATTTCTTCCTTATTGTTTGCATTTGTCTGTGCGTGTTTATTCGTTAAATTAATATAAAACACAAAAATATGTTGCATGCATGTTTAGGATTTAATTGCGCATTTACGAATTAATC
Source organism: Nicotiana glauca (assembly GCA_026770625.1). Lineage (NCBI taxonomy): Eukaryota > Viridiplantae > Streptophyta > Magnoliopsida > Solanales > Solanaceae > Nicotiana > Nicotiana glauca. The sequence goes on from MU773859.1 coordinate 11,361, forward strand.
AAACCATAATTTGGCTTTATAGTAAAATTACAAAAATATGCATTTTTATTCTATTTTTTCGTCATTGTGTGACTTTATATTTTTTATTAAATGTTTTAATTTGTGTGCTAATTGTGTCAAGTGCTAATTAATATTTGTGTAGTTTAATCTTGGTTTTACATTTTTAGAAGTTTTGTTAATTGTTAAATTAAAAGAAGGAAAAGAAAAGGGTGAAAAGAAAAAAAAAATCGGACTGGGCCGCCTCATTTGTGACCAAAGTCCAGGCCCAAATCACTCCTGTACCCGGTCCAAAGACCCTTCATCCAGGTCAGTTAAAACGACGTAGTATAACGGTAAAACTACGTCGTTTCGATGGCAACCCATCTCAGCCATTCAATCCACGTAAATCCAACGGCCCTCGTCCCATCTCCCCAACCCGTCTCACCCGACCCGTTCCCGTCTGAGACCGACCCAATCTCCACTTAACCAAACGACACTGTTTCCCCTTGATGAAAAGATCCTGGCCATCGATCTGACTTCATCCCACGGCTAGGATCGAATCCCCAACCTCGTATATAAGTAACCAAACACACCCCACACCCCCCCAAGCCGAACCCCCATCGTCTCTCAAACCTCGTCTCTGAAGAGACGAAGAACCCTAGCTCCGCCCTCCTTCTCCACCGCCTGAAACCCGGCGGCAACCATCCCAAACGCCACCAAACTAACACCCCTATAGCACAATGACCCCCTCAACCCAAATCCAGGCTTGGTTTACCTCGAATCACCCTCCAGCTTCTCGAATCTTCGATCGAAGATTCGAGCCAGACCCTAAGGTACCCCAATCCGCTCCAAACTCACACCCTGTCATCCCCTGACCTCCCTCGTAGCCAAACCAGCACTGGTTTGGTTCGAATCAAGCCCAAACCACTTGAACCCCAACCTGAGCCCCAAGAACCCTAGAAGAATTTCGAGCCTGTTTTGACTATTTTTGATGGTTCAATGGGCTTTAGTCGAAGTGTTCTCACTTGAGAACACTCGATTAAAGTCCGTTTGGCCTCAAAAGTTTCGAGTCCGAGGTGGTCCAAGTCCGTTCATTTCTGATTTTCCTCTCAAGGTATTTCTTCTTTCTTTCTTTTATATTTAGTTATTTGTTTGTTAGTTCAGTTCTGTTAGCATTTTTATCTTTTTCGATTTTTTTCTTAATTTTTTATGTTCTTCTCCTTAAGACCTTTTATTTGGTCGTTTGTTGCTTCTGTCGGTTTGTTTGATGTGTTTGTTATAGGATACATATTCGATTTGATTAAGGTCGTCGAATAATTAGTTTCGTATTTCCCCTATTTTGCCCAAGAATTGTGAATCATTGATTTGTTGTCGATTATTTGTTATCTATTATACGTGTTGTAATCGATTAAATGAATATCGTCAATTAGTTTTATAGGTCTGTTTGTTAGAACAATGTGACAATAATGTTATTAATGCTGCCTAATTTGGTCCGAATCATTGTTTGTTTAATCCTAATGTGCTTATTGTTGAGTCTAATGGATAAATTGGATAGTCTTGAGTTTAAGATTGTGTCATAGTTTGAGTCTTACATTCAGAATCTAGGTTGGTTATAACTGCATTCCTAATAAAACTTTCAAGGTTAGTTTGGAGTTTTGAGAAGTTTGAAAACAGTCCAGTTGAGTTGGTTGTCAGGAGATACTAGTGGACTAATAAGTGATCGATATACTTTAGGGTCAGAAAAGAGGTCACATGGACACCATGTTTACAAAATTTGAAAGAATTGAATAAAAAAAGAACAATGGCAGACTACCCATACTTAATTGAATTCTAAAACTAGCCCGACCATACACTTTAAAGTTAAATAATAAGGGACAAGCAGTAGTGATTTTTTAGGGAATAACAGGGGAATGTTTTAATAAGTTTGAGTGAAAAACAGGCTGTTAAGGCAGGGGTCTTCTGGTTATAAAAGGGAAGTTTCAGAATATTTGAAGTGGAGATTGTTTTTCAGTCCTTAGCCACATAACTTTCAGTCCCTAGGACAGACTCTCTCAATCTCTAATGAGATTTACTAGTCTTTAAGCAAATCAGCTTTTGAGTATCAGTTTTGGCCTATCAGTTTTCAGAGTTTGAAAAGAGTATTTCAGTCTTAAGAGTCTCTTCTAGCTATCAGTTTTACCCCGGCAGAATTTCCAGCCCTTAAGAGAGTCTTGTTTCTTAGTCTTTGATCAGTTTTCTTTAGTCTCTAAGCAAGATTTCAGTCTTTGAGAGAGCTTCTTCCATCTTTAAAAATCAGAGAGCATTTCTGTTTTTTTAAAGAGTTGAGACACCAACTGGATTCAAACATTAGAAATTCAGTGAGAGCCAGAAAGAGAAATCAGTACAACATCATTACTGTCTCCATCGAACCTCTAAGTTTTTCTCTTGCTGCACTTGTTCGTTTGCTGTTTGGTTACCCTTGAAACTGTCATTGGTTGGAGTCTGTTGCTAGTTCATTCTAGTTTTGGTCTTGAAATCTTCCTGGGATCTTCTGCTATTGTTTTGTTGCTGGGTTGCTGTTTCACTTGCTGTGTTTTGAGCTACTACTGATCTCCTTCTTCTTCATTTCTGTTGTTGGAATTCCAGGTACACATTTCTCAGACTGTTGTTGACATGGCTTTCCTCGTTTGACAATGAAATGAGATCAAGTTTTAAGCTCTACTGTCGGAACTGAAATTGGAATAAATTTTGTTATGTTTGATTTGTTATAATTAAAATAGGACTGTTTAGATTACAATGGAATTTTGTACTATTAATTTAGAACATTAGAGGCATAGTTGGTTCAATTAACTTTTAGTTCAAATGCATAGAACTCGAGTACATCTCTAGTTGGGGAACTAATCCAATAACTTGATGTGTATTTAACTATGGATATTTGACTATTAGGAGTAGATAATTCTCGCAGTGCATTCGTAAAAAATGAGTTTCACGATAATGCTATAGTTATTTCCCTAATTGTTGCCTCATGTACTCGACTAGGAAGTAATTCAATAGTGAGTCAACACCTCCGTATCGTATTTGTATAAGTGGCGTTAAGCCGTTGGGATGGACTCAATTTGAGCTAGTATCAATCTGAAAACGTAGGGTAACCATGACCATATCTAATTCCGTTTGAACGTCGTATGCTTGTAAAGTCATGACTAGGATAAATCAGGATCGCACGTAATCAAGTCATTCATTAGTCCCCTCGGGTAGCATAATCTTGAAACAACTTCATCGGCATTCATTTTATGAGAATTGAAACTTTATTGGGTCCAGATCGAGATTAGGCCCGTTTGCTCAAATATTTAGATGTACAATTTTAATTTAATGAAAGCGTTTAGCACTGATTAAAAGCACATAATTTATAACATGTACTAAAATCAGATATTTTAGCCATTTACAATAGTTTAAGTGACCGTACTAGAACCACGGGATCCGGAGGTGCCTAACACCTTCTCTCGGGTCAACAGAATTCCTTACTTAGAATTTCTGGTTCGCAGACTTCATTTGGAAAGTCGAAATTTCCTCGATTTGGGATTTAAATAAATCGGTGACTTGGGACACCATAATTTATTCCAAGTGGCGACTCTGAAATAAATAAAATAATCTCATTTCGAATATTGTCACTTTAAATGGAAAAACTCCCTCGCGTCCACCCCCCGGGGTAACGTGCGCGCCAAAAGGAGGTGTGATAGACTCGGGAAGATTTAGTTAATGTTTAGTGATTATGGCTATATTAGGATGTTAGAGATGCCAGTGTAAGACTAAAAAAGTGGGTTATCTCCTACGGGATGTCCTGAGGTTGTGTGATCCCTATGTTGTTTATGTGGAGAGTTTTCTCTTATCGATGGGTTATATGTGTTGCAACTTGAGTTTGGATTGCTTGAGGAAGTTGGCTGGACTGTTACGAGGGTGAATGCGATCTTAGCAGATGATTTAAGGTATTGTATGGTTTGTGTTACATGAGCTTATGAAGGAGCTAGTTGAATCTCACTATGATATTATGGCGGTAATAAAGTATGGGCATTGTGAGTTATCGAGTGTTTTGATCTATGGATTTGAGCCAAGTAGGAGAGTCTGCTAAAGATGATTTGATTGCATAGTTACATGTTGTATTGATTCGGTCCGAGGCATACTTGTGGATCGATTATGACTTATAGAGTCGGGTTTTGAGGATGACGTATGCAAGGAAATTTCTGGATGCAGGGTGTATTACACTTTATGGGTATATGTGGATCATAGAATGATTGGGTTGTTGTTCGTGGAGGATGTAGTGCACATGGATTAGGAATTTGTCGGTTGCATTAAGGCGAGATCACTTCTTTGGGTGTTATGGTGCTAATGGGGCACATGTCGTTCGGCCCGTTTGGGTGGTGCAGTCGAGATTTGAGTAGAGTGGATGACTCTCGAGAATGTTCTAATGGATTCAAGATTTATATATGGCAATTGAGAATTTCTCCGGACTTGTATATGGCTAGAATATGAGATTTGTATTGGATGGTATCGGGGCTTGTGGTATTTCTGTATCATTGTGGAGTCTACATTTCAGTATTAGGAAGGTGAAGGAAATGACTTTAGATTCACAGAAGGTCTCTTCAGAGTGGGTGCCTCAGTTGTGGTACTTATGGGGTGCTTGAGAGGGAATACAACGGCTTATGAGCCTAAGGGCGGTGTGGTTTTATGCTATGGGTCTCTTATGGTACGCTTTGGGTAAGGATCGTGGTGTTCTGGAAAGGAGAAGTGTGAACTCGAGTGTAATTTAGAAGGAACTCGGAGAAATAGGACAACTTGATAGTAGGTATGGTCAGCATGGTAATTGATATGATCGGTTCTTTGGGTACTTACGATGTGGTGAATATAGGTGTTTTGGTGGCAATACTCTTGGGTTTGGCAACCTGTGTGGCTTGGTTGAGTTAGAGAGATTCAATTCTGATGGCTTGGTTATGTGCAAATGGGTTTTGAAGAGTTCTCGATGGTTTTTGTCACGGTTTGAGATGGATATTTCCTACTAGCATGAGTGTAAGCACGTAATTTTTAATCCGCATAATTTTTAAGTTAGTTGTAGTATTTTAAATATTTACTTGCGTTATTATAGATTTTTAATCCTTTTTTATTACCACTTTATTAGTTTTATTTTATTGTTTTAGTATTTAAAAATTAAAAGAAAATACAAAAAAAATAGTTTCAATTTTTATATTTAGTTTTATTTTAGTAGTTTATTTTAATTAATTAAGAGTGATTTTTATATTTTTATAAGTACATTATATTGTTTTAGTCTTCCTACCATATTTAAGCTCAGCAAGATAAATGCCAGTTTTTTCAATCCATTAGCCCACTTAATTGCAAGATTTAATCTTAACCCTCGATTCCCCTCCAATCTAATGGCCCATTTCAATTCTTACACCCATATTTAAACCCAATTATAACCAAACCCTAAGATACTTTTTAATCTGTAAGATAATAAGTTATCAGCCGCCCACCGAAAAAGAGACGAGCAGCAAACTCATCCCATGGCTTCTTCTACATTATCAAAGAAGCAGAAAAAGAGCGAAAAAGACTTACTTGCAAAACATAACTCATTCAAACTTTTTAAGCTATATTTGCTCGTCATAGCTCAATTTGCTATACTAATTTGCATTTAGGAACTTAGAATCAGATAATAAAAGAAATCCTCAACACTTCCTCTTCTCCGAAAAAAACTGCTGCCGCTCAACTTCCCCAAAATTCTGGTCAAAACCAGTAAAAAATACCCCAAATCAGCTTGTTGCACCATTTCCCAAAACTATCAGAGTTTAGTTGAGTTCTCCGATCATATTTGAGTTTTTAGTGTGGCGACATAGTCGATGTTTCGAGCGAAGCTCTGGTTCGAGTTCAAAGTCCTGTTCGCATTTTTTGGATCCGGAATTGTTTGGTGGTTTTGGTTTTTGCTAGCTGAACCATTGTCGTCGTTGTACAGTCCTTTCACAGAGTTTGAATTAATCCAGTTGTGAAGAACTTTGGCTACATAAAGGTTTTGTCTATCTCTTGGCTTTTTAGTTGTTTTCATTTGATATTTCGTAGCTACTGACATGTTTGAATAAAATGTTTAGTGATGAATGCTGGCTTTTAAGTGTCAATTTGTCAAACGTGGCTTAGTTTCATTATATATTTGTCTCATGTTTAGATTTCAAGCTCATTTAGCAATCGATCAAGATTAGAAATTGTTAACAGTATGATCTAGTATAATTAAAATAATGCATAAGTGGTACGGATTTTGGAATTCGTTTCGTTGGTTTTCAATGCTAGATTTGTGATTGGAATGGGTTAGTTGCTTTAAGTTAAACTAAGTGTGCCATATTTTGCTGGGTAAAAATAAAAAGATTATCTAAAGTTATAGGAGGTCTCATTTAATACTTACTGTATGTTTGAGATGGAATTTTGTTTAATTAGTTGTTCTGATAGTGCATTTGTCAACCTTGTATAATTTTCTTGTTTTGAATTCTTTTGTCTACAAATAGTTTGAAATCAAAAAAATAGAGTAGTAAGAACTTGTTAAGTTGTAAATAATTCAAAAAACTTGTTACTAAGAGCTAATGATTCTCAACAACTCCATATTCCATACCTCATGACTCTACAATAATCTTAAAGTAGTTTAGAAAATAATTCATAAATATCGTAGCTTGCTTTAGGCTCGATTAATAAATAAATCCTCGTGACTATGGGTACGGTTCCCATGACATAATTACGATACATAAATCCAAATTCGGGTGTGCATTTTATGTGAACCAACCATAACTTTGAATAGTAATAAAAATAAACATGTTGTGAATCGCGGGTACGTTTTACGTGATGCGGTTCATAATATGTACCAAAACGACAAGTATACGTTATCGTAACTTGTTTCGGAAATAATTTCATAAATATTAAAAGCGGTTTAAAAGGTTAAAAATGCACAATAGGTTCTAAATATGAAATTAAGTAGATAATTAGGTCAATTATTAATAGTTGAGTGATCATGCTAAAATTATGAAACTCGGGAGTGCCTTACACCTTCTCCCAGGTTAACAGAATTTATTACCTAGTCTTCTGTGTTCGCAGACTATAAATAAGAGTCAATTTCCTCGATTTGTTTTATTTTAAAATAGACCGGTGACTTGAGACATCATAAATTATTCTAAGTGGCGACTCTGAATAAAAATAAATAATCCCATTTCGATTAATGTTCCTTTAATTGGAAAAACTCCCTATCCCCTTGAAAAAAAGGAGGTGTGACAATAAGGAGCATATTGCATATTATGATTTTTTATTAGATGGGGATCAAGTGAAAGGTTCCTGGCTAATTGAGTAGGTAGTCTGCTGGTGACCGAGAGATGATTATGAGATTTTTGTGCTTTCTATATGATGGCATGATATATGCTATCCACTTCTCCGGAGTAGTTGTTTAAAGGTTGATAGGTACTGAAGCTCATGTTCTAAATATTTTGGATATGGTGGGGCCCTGTCGGGGCCTTGTCCCGACCAAGTTGTGTATATGTTTAACTCTTTTGGATTTTCTTAGAGGCTTGCAGACTAGAGTTTGGCTGTAAGTAGAAGGGTGGAAGTATGACTTTGTTACAATTGTAAATATGTATGAAATGTCAACTTTTCTCTTGCTAATAAGTTATACACATTATAATTTTGGTATTGTACTTGGAGGCCTCAGTTGCCCAGGTTTGGATGAATAAGAAGATGTAAGAATAGACGTCAGTTTGCACGGGCCTACGGGCATCGTGTTCCAGTCGCACCTCCAAAGGTTATGGTGTGACATAGTGAAGAAGAAAGATGGTTCTATGAGGATGTGCATCGACTACAAGCTGTTGAAAAATATTACTATCAAGAAGAAGTACCCGCTACCGCGTATTAATGATTTGTTTGATTAGCTTCAGGGTGCTAGGGTGTTCTCAAAGATTGATTTCACATCAGGGTACCATTAGTTGAAGATCCGAACTTCAGATATTTTGAAGATGACTTTCATGACCCGCTGTGGTCACTATGAGTTTTTGGTGATGTCTTTTTTAGTTGACCAATGCCCAGTGACTTTTATGTACTTGATGAACAACGTATTCTAGCCATATCTTTGATTCCTTCGTCATAGTTTTCGTCGATGATATATTGGTGTATTCTCGCAACTAGGAGGATCATGAGCATCATTTAAGGATCTTGCTCAAAACTTTGAGGGAGACGAAACTATATGCTATATTCTCCAAGTGTGAGTTTAGGCGAGAATCAATGGCATTCTTGAGCCATGTGGTGTCTAATTGGGGGATTAAGGTTGATCTGAAGAAGATTAAGGCACTTCAGATTTGGCCTAGACCGTCTTCTGCTGTTGAGATTCAAAATTTCCTTGGGTTGGCTGGGTATTATCGCCATTTTGGGGAGGGGTTTCATCTATTACAGCCCCATTGACTAGATTGAATCATAAGGGTGCCTCATTCCGGTGATATAATAAGTGTGAGGAGAGCTTTTAGAAGCTCAAGACTGCCTTGACTACATCGCCAATTTTGGTTTTGCCACTAGTATCGGGTTTTTATAAAGTCTATTGCGATGCTTCACGGATTGGTATTGGATGTTTGTTGATGTAGGAGGATAGGGTTATCACTTATGCTTCTCGTCAGTTGAAGTCCTTTCAGAAGAACTACCATGTACACGATTTGGAGTTGGCAACCTCTGTTCACGTGCTTAAGATTTGGAGGCATTATCTTTATGGCGTGTCTTGTGAGGTGTTCAAAGATCACATGAGTCTTCATCACTTATTTATTTGAACTTGAGGCAACCGAGGTGGTTAGACTACTAAAGGACTATGATATCACCAACCTTTATCACCTGGGGAAGGCATATTTGGTGGTCGATGCTTTGAGTAGGAAGGCTAAGGGCATCGGTGTGAGCACGTAATTTTTGTCCTATGTGAAATGCTCCTACAAATTAAAGAAATAAAATTTTCCAATTACTTGCAATTTCATAGGATTTTTGTAAGAATTTGTGTTAATTATTTGCATTTTTGTGCACATTTATTTTTACTAAAATTATGAAAATATACAAAAAATGCCATTCATTGCATTTAGATCATTATTTTTATATTTTTAGGATTAATTAGTTAATCAATTATTTTATTAAAAATGAAAATAAAAAAAATGGATCATCTTTACATTTTACCTTTAAATTTTTAGATTAGAGATTTTTTTTTAAAAATTTAGGATCAAGTAATCTTTATAATTATTTTAATCACATAATTAGTATAATTTTACAATTTAGATAATTTAGAAATTTAATTCTAGGATTTTATTAATTAAAGAAAAGGAAAAGAAAAAGTTGAAAAAGGAAAAGAAAAGAGAAGAGGGCTGGATTTTGAAAAAAAACCAATTGAACCAATTCTTCACCCAAACCCACCCCAAATCCGAGCCCAAATACCAAATTACCCGCCCCAGCCAACACCCTAACCCGCGACCCGTTCCCCCTAGCCCGCCATGCCGCCCTATTAATATATAAACCCCTTTGTAAAATTTTTCCCAAAATAAACCCTAAACCTAAGAAGACAAAAGCGGTGATGCTGCTGTTCATCTTTTCCCTCGTCCAAACCCAGCCCTAACTCACCTGAAACTCAGGAGAGTTCACTCACCCGGGTCCCATCTCTCCACGTCACTCTAATCCTAACGGATTTATGACAAAACGAGTATATTCCCTCTGAATTTGCACGTTATTTTTGCATTCTGGAACGATTTGTTGGATGAATGGAGTCATAGATGGATGGAAATCAATCCACGCCTTCTATTTGTCGCTAAAATTGTTTACAAACAGATTGGATTTTCAGATTTTTGGAAGAAACTTCAAGAAGATTAGAGGTACATATATAAGATAAGGATTTCTGGGTAAAGGGAGAAGAAAAAAGGAAAGGATTTTCGGAAAATTAGTAGAGTAAAAATTTCTAGGATTCTTGAGTTTTTTTAAGATTCCTCAAGTTTTAGCTTCCTTCTTCAGAAAACAAAAAAAATATAAAAAAAATGGTCTGAGTTGTGTTCTTCGTTCAAGTTTTATTTCAAAGAAATCAGAAGATTACCAATTTTTTTTTGTATTTTTTGTGACCTCTGGCTCTTAAACAATGGGGTTGGATTGAGTTCAAAAAAGGTGAACTGTTTGGGGGGGGGGG